>JBBMKA010005619.1:0-11285 GCA_037833695.1 Sechiopsis laciniata | reverse complement strand
CCCCACTCCATTATTGCTAAATTAAAATATATATATATATATATATATATATATATATATATACACACACACACACATTGAATACAATCTAAAGGCTAAACCATAAAAAATGCCTCTAAACAGTATAATTTTGTTTCACTAATACCTCTAAAATTTTAATAAGTTCAAAAGAATATCTCTGTTCATTCAAAAGTATTTCCAAAATAGATTTAATGTTAAGTTTTGGGTAGTTTTTGTTTCAATAATAGACATTACTATCAAAGTTTCAAACATACCTCATAAACCATTTAAGTTCCATTTCAATAATACTCTTTCAAAATATTTTAAATATACTCCTACTTAAAATGTTTTTTTTTTTCTACATCCCTCTACAAATTCTTCCTTTATGAAAATTAATGAACGAATTATTAGCATTGGAAAGATAATAACAATTTAATGAAATAAGATTAAAAAAATAACAATAATAAGGTTCATAGTGGAAGCTCTCGCTGGTAACTTTCAAAAAAAAAAAAAAAAAAAAAAAAAAATTGAATGAATCGTTGGAATGGATTTTGAAAAGCTAAATGATTATGGAAATCCATAATTTAATGCTTTCATTTTCGTGTGTGAATGTTTATTTACTATTAGAAATAATAATAATAGATGACTAAAAAAATAATAATAATAGTAGGTTAGTCCATGATACTCGAGGTAGACTAATTCTAATTGTTGCTCTTTTGTTAGGCCTGTCAATCCACCATGTTATTAGATGAATTACACATCAAGTTGTATGAATCTTTATCGTGAGCTTAGATGAACCTTTGATTAGTTTTGGAGTTAGGTTAACTAACCATATGAGTGTATGATTGTGCTAGTATATAAAACACCTTAGGCTTCCTTCTTCCTTTGAGAGAAACTCTAGCCACCATTTGAGAGCTCTTGATTCATCAATGACAATTATGAGTGAGTGATCAAGAATTGATCATTTCACATTCTATAAGAACTCGAAATTTTAAACTACGTTTTTCCACGTCACGCTGACTCAAAGACAGTTACAAGTGTGTAAATTTAAACTTTTAAATTCAAATTTAAGATAACTGCTCCTATTGAATTTATTTCAAAATAATAAGTAAATAACAAGCCTTTGGCCAAAGTATTTCAAAAAAATAAAATTAATTAAATAAACAAATAAATACAGGTAAAGGCATCCATGCCCAAGTGTTACAAAACGTTTAACAGAAATAACAGGAGACTAAACCTTAGCAAGTAACAAAGATTAACAACTAAATGAACAGCCTAGACAGAGCTAATGCAGCAAGCTCCACCCATGATCTCTTCAATACCTCCCAGCTAACCGTCTCGGTGGTATCTCTGATTACCTGTGGAAAAAAAATAACCACGGAAAGGGTGAGTAAAAAAGAATACTCCGTAAGAACTCCCCAATAGGGGTACAATGCACAAAGAAGAATTCAACATGCTAGCAACACATATCTATCCTCGACTGAACATAGCTTACTAACTGACCATGAGTTTCGTTACATACCTTTCTCAATCCATCTTCCTTACTCTCAACTCAACTTAGCATTTTACATGGTCATGAGATTCATTTCATGACTCTTCCTTGTGAGGCCCTTAAGACACTTAGTTAAACATAAACAGTAACAGGTTATGAAGTACGTTACACAACTATCTTGTAAGGCCCTTGAGACAATCACCTAAATGCAAGAATATAACAGGTTATGAAGTTCGTTACATAATTCTCTTATGAGGCCCTTGAGACACTCACCTGTTCTAGATAATACGACTGGTCATGAAGTTCGTTACACAACTATCTAGCTCAAACATAACTTTTCACTACTTGTGTACTGACAACACCGATCCAAGTGAGCCATCTACCTGACACTTGATGCATGTACGCATACACTGCATAGTGCTGGAAACTAGTCAGGTGTAGGCCTACACAGACTGACCTGGTCCAAGTCGACATACCTAATGACTCGAAGAAAGGTGTCCACTGAGTCACGGTCCTAGAGGCCATCACCAGCAATCCGAGTCAGCCTGTTCACACCAATCGCCCCAAGCTAAGACCCTCCCATAGCAGGAGTACACTATGATCAGGGTCCGCCTATAAAGCTACAAACTAGGCATTGCCGGGTAACGTGTTTTAACACATCCCCGGCTGTCGAGCGCGGAATTAAAATCTTCAACGACACCGACCCAATGAAACAACAATACGTCGTGTCTCTACAGCCTCTAAATGATGACAACTAAGAGTGTTATTACAAATGCTTATCAGCTCAGTCCTAACAAATTGCTAAACATGCTCAATATTCTTATATAGTCACCCTAATAGGATACTACTCATTACAAGATCAGGACTAGCTACATACTAACACATGTCATCACCAGCTCACACATATACCAAGAGAACCAAGAACAAACAGAAGAACGAGTAACATGTTAAGACCCCATAATCCTAGCATGTTTTTGAAAAAATTAAAATAATAAAGTTACATACAAGATAGCACTCTAGGACCCCATAATCCCGAAGTACGAAACAGACAGAACAAAACTAACATTTAAAATAAGATATAAGGTGGCACCCCGGGACCCCATAATCCCGAAGCACAAAGTATACAAAATAGTCAAACAGATATACATCATACAACCATATCAACAATAAATCAGCACCAAGATCTAGAACCAACAATCCATATCTAACAACAATACACATATAGCATCATAATAAGTGTCGCCCTATGCAGGGTCCACACAACCCGGGTAGAGAATCTTTACCTGTTTCCAATGATACAAAACAATTTACAAGAAAATGCTTTTTAAGCTGTAGCCAAAAGATCAACCAACATAGCTAGTTTGAACTATCAAACATATCTAAAATGAGTTTCGACATACTCAAAAATCAACGACACATAAACTTTAATCTAACGAGATCACTTCAAAAACTTACCCAAAACTCGATCCACACCGCTGTCTAAACACTTGGCGAAGCGAGAAACCACGGAACCACAACACACGCCTTGAATTCCAACCAAGGCAACTCTTCACGAATCACCAATACAAAATTCATGGTCATTACACCAATCCAAGCAATGAATCACCAACAACAACAATGAAAACAAAGATCCTTACCCAGGATTTGAACGGAATGAACTTAGGACGCAAAACCCACGAACACAGCTGCGAAAACTTACCCAAATCCTCGAACACATCGAGCACGACACATTACTGGCCAGTGCGTGAACGAAACCCTAACAATCCCGACTAAAGGTTGAAAGAGGGTGCACGAGGGCGAGTTACTAGCTGCGAACGCACAAGGCGTGCGCGCATCTAGTGCTGGGTCAGGTCTGCTGCAGAGTCAAGTGGCGCTATCTGTTGAGAATCCCACATTGATAAGGTGAGGATATTTTCAAGTGCTTAAAAGGTAGATGAACTACTCCTCTCATCACCAATTGGTTTTAAGATGAATGTCCACACTATCTAATATGGTATCAGAGCCCATAAAGCCCAAACGGGTATTCGGTCCAATAAAATGAAATTGAGATCCGATTCAAGATTGATAGCCTGAAAAGAGGCATTATCTTGAGGGGGCATGTTGAGAATCCCACATTGATAAGGTGAGGATATTTCCAAGTGCTTAAAAGGTAGGTGGACTACTTCTCTCATCACCAATTGGTTTTAAGATGGATGTCCACACTATCTAATATGGTATCAGAGCACATAAAGCCCAAACGGGTATTCGCTCCAATAAAATGAAATTGAGATCCGATTCAAGATTGATAGCCCAAAAAGAGGCATCCTTTTGAAGGGGCATGTTGAGAATCCCACATTGATAAGGTAAGGATATTTCCAAGTGCTTAAAAGGTAGGTGGACTACTCCTCTTATCACCAATTGATTTTGAGATGGATGTCCAGACTATCTAATACTATTAAACAAAGGGTGGCTGTGAACTGGGATGGCGTGGCTCAGGCGTGGGCTACGCAAATTGAATGCCAAGGCTGGCGACTGCTGCGCTCCCCTAACAGGGGGTGCAATGCGCGGATGAATCTGTGCAGGGATGAGGCGCGGTGGCTAGGGGACTTCCTTTGACCATCTCTATTTTCCTTTTTTTTTAATTAATTTAAATGCCCATTTTTTTCCTAATTTTATTTCCCAGCTTTTCTTATTCTTTTAATACTTAATTTTTTTAAAACACATAAATAGGCTTTTCTATTAATGCCTCTTCTTTTCCCATTTCTTATTAAATGAGAGTTTTAATGTTTTCCCTTTTAAAAGAGCTTTTTTTTTTTTTTTTTTTTTTAATTAAACCAAAACAAAATCCTTTTTAACCATTTTATTTTTCCTTTGCAACTCAACTAAATCAACCTTCCAAGAATGCTCCAAAAGTTCTTGAAATTAAAAAATAACCCAACATTACTCATTTAATTGCAAAATGGACATTAGAGGTAAAATTATTAAAATACCCCAAATGCCAAAATTCAATAAAATCCTACCGAAAAAACTTGAGAAAGATAATAACAGCACCTAGAGGGTGGTTTCTCTGATGAAAATGCGGGACATTACATGAACAGTGAAGTAGGCTAGTTCAAACCACCTTACGTCGGTGTGTTAATTTATTCTCCTCCTTCTTTACTTTGTTTTAGATTATCTCTATTGCTGTTGTTTTGGTACTGTTCTTGAATTTTGAGCATAGATCTGGAAATTTTGGTAGAGCATAGATCTCGAAATTTTGGTATAACATTTGGCATGAGAGCAGAATTGAATAAATAGCTTATGCGTTTTAGATTTTAGATTTTGTCTTTACCAATCGCTTTGCCACTCTCCCATTTGAGATATTGTGATAAAATCAATTTGTGAGTCCGCTGCTGTTGTTGAAATTTCAAAGTTTAGTACAATTGATTGTTAATTCAATTGAAAATTTGTGCAACATTTGTGATTGGCCACATTTACGGTGGCTTGCATTTTGGTTTTTTCTTCAACAACAATCGGTGAAGATTTGCCTTAATTCGTGAAATCGCCCTTTGTTTCCTCTTTGGTCTACCATCAACAGCTAGTTTGTGTTTCAAATTGGCATCTCAATCTGAAATTATGAGCGTCAATTTGGACGATTTTTGCAAATTAGCGTAGATTATTGGTTGGTAATTTGCAATTGCTAATCGACATTGAAGATCCCGGCGAATGGGTTATTGATTTTGGGCGATTTTTGATAATTGGTGGATTATTGGCGAATTGGGTTCATCAGCTTCGATTTGAGATGAAGTTTTGAATAAATCTTGATCAATCGGCTTCTTCTGTGCAAAATTGGGCGTGAATTTTGGAATTTGGAATTGTGAAATTAGCGTCTGTTTTGGCATTTCTGATCATCTAGCGATGATTTGGCATTTTATGAAATTGTGCAAATATTATTTTAGCAATTAATGAGATTAATTCGGCTTGGGGGTATTAGTAGTATATAGCAAATTTTTCAAAAGTTATTAGCAAGATAGTAAAAAGATTTAGCATTAAAATGACGGTCTAATTTTGGATCCTACAAGGATGGAGAAATAAACCATACCCAAAATACCCCTTTTATATTCATTAAAAGTAGGAGATAAATAAGAAAAAAAAGAAAAAAGAAATCGCGCATAACGGATGGACGAAATCCACTACCCCTAAAATCAAGAAGATATTATCTCTAAATCCAACTAATCATAAATCATTTAAAACTCATATAATATCATATCTTTATTTTTAAAATATACAACTCTCTGTCATCATCACACACACTACCACTGAGCTCAGATTAGAGGACTTAAAATAAATAAATATATATATATATATATGAGAAATCGTCCATGCATGTTAACTCTCAATCTGTACAGTATTCAAAGTTCGTCACTCCGCCAGCGTTCGATCAAAATCGTGCAGCACTCTCGAGTGCAGGCTTCTCACGAACCACTATTGCATAACAGAGTTAAATCACTCTTTTTTTTGAGAAAAACTTTGCCTACACATGGATGTGCAGGCAAGCCCAACATTTTGTCTATGTGTACCATTTTGGACCATTCATTTTTTTTATTAATAAACAAAAAAGAAAATAAATAATCATTTGTGTGGCTAAAAATATTGACTCATAGACAAAATGTTGGGCTTGCCTACACATCCATGTGTAGGCAAGTTCTTCTCCTTTTTTTTTCTGATTCATATTTCGAGGGTCCAGGTAAATATCTATCACTATTGCATTTCATGAAAAGTGGGATGAAAGATGTCTACTCAAATTACAAGACAACACAGATTGACATTGTCCAAGGAACTACCATAGCCTAGTTTATATCATCTATCGAAACTAGAATTGAGCTAGACGATGGCTCTAAAGTTGATAGTATAGCCTTTTACAAAGACGGGTCCGACAAACAAAACATCATGGCATTAACCGAGGATCGCTTTGTGGTTAGAAATCAACATGCAAAGGAATTAAGCTTGTGTAAACGTAGATTAGAATCTAGAAAACTTGCAAATATAAAATAGTAGGAGAATTATCTCAAACGAATCATGCGTTGTGATGCAACGACGAAGTAAATAAAAATGATGTACAATATATGTAGGCCAACGCAGCAAGCCTTGTTCTATTGTTGTATTAAGAAATCAACACGTAAAGGAAGAAGAAGATTGTATAAATGGAATATAAGATCAAGAACCCAGCAATCTAAAAGTTGAAATTGGGTTATCTGAACCAGGTATGTACTATGTTGAAAAAGGAAGTAAAACAGATTACAATACTCGAAAAGATTTGATCTCGGAGCAACATGGAAGCCTACGGTTGACTAGGCCTTGAGATCGAACGATAGTTCGTAAAACTTTTGCGATAGGCCAGCTTGCATTGTTGGCCAGTTTCTGCCTCTCACTGCTTCAACACAAAGCAACATGTGTTTGTGCTTGATGCCATACTGGACCTCCACTAATTGACACACGATGGACATGTTATGGAGGCTTGCAGGCGAATGAGCCTTATTTTCAGAGGAAGAAAAGTGTGTTACCTCTCTCGGTACTTCCAGATATATAGAGTAGACACATTTTTATGCGCATGTACATAAGCACTCCACACCAATCTAGCACTAGTCTGTTTATTCTTTGTATTTAAAAAAAAAAAAATAATAACAGAAATCGGTGGAAAATCTTATGAAAAAAAAATGATAAATAAAAGGAAATAGTATCCCTACAATCTAGGGATTCTACTTGAACGTAAAGAATTTAAAAATCTTACCTTTTGACCTCTTAACCCGCATAAAATTTCCGATTCGATGGAGGACTTTGTTCGATAGAGACGGAGCTCCGAAGCGCGGGAGTTATCGGAATATGAAGAAGACACGGTGGGGAGGTTCGATGGTCATGGGAAAAGGAGGAAACGACGGGTCGACGATGGTGGATTTGCTGGGATGGAGATTCAACCTTGGTGGTGTGGGGTTGACACGCAAACAACAATGTAGTTTTTCCCTGTTGCGCGATGTGGAAGACGAAGGGCTCACGATCGATTTTTGCACGAAGTCCAATTTAGACAAAAAATGCCCAAAAACTGTTGTATCCCCAAAGTTCATACAACTAATAACTTAAAAACTTAAAAATATTATTTTTGTATCTTTGTTTTGATTTCGCGCACACAACTGCTCTTTTGTGGGATTTTTTTAATAAATGATATAATATTTATATCTTGTAAAAAAGAATTTGCTTTTTAATAATTTTAGTTGATAAAGATTTTACTGTAAAAAAAATATCTTTTAAACAATTAAAAAACACATCTAATATAAGTAGGGGCATAACAGTCAAATGACTTTTAAATTTTTAATTAATTATTTCCGAATATTTAAAAAAGACAATAATTTAAACTCTAAAATAATTTAGCTATTTACCTAATAAGTTTAAAAAATTTGGCCATTTACCTAATTCACCCATTTTCTATTGTGGATTGAGCAGCCATTTAAGGTCTCAATTGAAGAATTCAATTGGGCTTGCAATACAACTGGGCCTTTGAAATTGATTTCTCTTTAAATCAAAGGCAAACTAGGTAAAGTCTAAATCTATGAAACTATTTAAAAAAATGTTTAAATGAGAAACGTTTAAAATGCATGTCTACTTTTAGTTTTTTAAAATATCTAATTAATTACTACATAATTAAAAAAGTCCAAAATACTCATCTTAGTTTGGTTCTATTTTTATTTTCAATTATTTCAAATAATATTCTGTTTTAACTAACATGACAGATAATATTTGTTTTTAAACTAACAACTCAATTAAAAATAAATAAAGATCTTGATTTATTTTAACTAACATGATAGATAATATTTATTTTTAAACTAACAACTCAACTAAAAATAAATAAAGAACTTGACTTCAAAATTTAAAAATTAAAACAAATAATTACGTTGGATTTTTAAAAAAAATATATTAAATTCTGAATTATTTTCTAAAAACATATTAAATTTTGAATTCGTTTTCCTTCCACCGAGATGAAAATAAAGGTACATACCATGTCCATGTCAGTACATCTGCCCCTTAGGTTTTCCCAAAATGTAGTGAAAAGGACAAAACAATAATAATAAAAAAAAAAATTGTACCTGCCACTACAGTGGTCCCTCCCCCATTAAGTCCAGGATGTACATCTCGGCACGTGTTTGGACGTTGTCCGCTAAGAGACATCAGTCACTATACATACCACCAGTGAACTCGTTGTACATCCATTGGACGTACCTGTCATCCTTCAGTATCTTCGACTTTTCTTTGTGTGCTCTGTCCTTTATACAGTGATATGCTTATGACTTTTGAATTTTCGTCCAACGCCAATTTTTCCTCGATAAATGATATCAGTAAGGATAGGGAGGTGTTGTGTATGATATCAACCACGACGATACTGTAGTTCAAGTAAATATCTCCCTCATCCCAACTCCCATTAAAGACGACCGTAACCGATGTAACATCCATTCACAATTAAAAATTGGAAGCTTCTTAATCCCTTGAAAATTGACAGAGAAGAAGATAGATCGGAATAGATGGTGAGAGTAAGAACAAATATAGTGATATGGGGATTCGGTGCACACTTGAAAATTGGTCGATGAAAAATGTGAAAAACGATGAAAAATAAAACTGGGAATTAGTTTTGCTAATCGGTGATGGAGGTTTTCAAATCTTTAGGGTTTAAACAGAGATTTCTAATTCAATAAAGACGAAAAGTGGAGAAAAAATGGTTGCGTAATTGTGAGGGATGAAACAACATCCTAAATTGGTTGGGTAAATTTGTTTATTCAATTTTGTAGGGATTCCTAAAATGGTGGGGTGCAACTTATTCCTAAAATAGTGCGGTAGATTATTGATTTTAATTCGTATAATATGTATTAAGTGGGAAGGGCATAAATGGTATCAATGTTTTATCCCTCCTCCTCTAAATTAGAAATTAGACATCCATTATAATATTTTCCAGTTTAGTCATTTTCTCAAATACTTTGTGGAAAGTAGACAATTTATATGATTTCCCTTAAATCAATTTGAAGTTGCAGCTTCAGCAAACAATGTAAATGCAACCTTGGATTTCTAAATTGAAAGTTTCAATGGTTTTGAATTCAATTTCAGGTACTCATTTTTTTTAATTCAAATATTGGCTGCACAAAATTGATATTCAGCATAATTTTATGTTCTGTGAGCAGTCATTTGGAGAAAATTTTAAGCTGAAAGTTGCTGTAGCATGCTACTGTTGAAAATTTTTAGTTGGATTTTGTTTGCAATTATGATATTTGTCTGAATTTGAATTTATTGATTGAAAATTTGACATTTTGAGACTGATTTGTGATAAGCTGCTTTGTGATCTGGTTGGGTAATTCTAATTTGTTGAAATTGTTATTTTTTGGGTTGAAGCTTGCATCCTCTGAATACTCTACTTTCCTTATTTGTGATCATCTGAATATATCGACGAAATTTTTAATTGATAAATTTGATGGGAAATGAGACTTCAGTTTGTGGAAAAGGAAAATGAAAGCCTTTTTAGTATAATAGAAAGTTGCAAAAGCCTTAGATAATCCTCCTAAATGGCATGCTACCATGACAGATGATGAGAAATTAGAGTCATGTGAGATAGCCTATAGCACCATTCTCCTTCATTTATCTGATAATGTCTTAAGAAGGGTTAGTAACATAGACGATGTAGTCACTTTGTGGTCCAAACTTGAAGAATTCTACAAGTCTAAATCTATATCCAATAAAATTTATTTGAAGGAAATGCTATTTGGATTTAGTATGGATCCTTCTAAGGGTTTAGAGGAAAATATTGACGTGTTCAACAAAATTTGTGGAGACCTGGCCAATACCGGGGAGAAGCTCGATTCTGTGAATCAAGCAATCATTCTTCTTAATTTGTTACCCAAGAAATACAAAGAACTTAAATCAGTCATTAAGTACGGTAGAGATACTTTGACCCTAGACATTGCTTTGAATTTTTTGAGACCTAGGGAATTAGAGATGAAAATTGAAAAGAAGGATTCTGAGGCCTTGTTTGCAAAGATTAAGTCTTCTAGAGGCCAGAGCAGTTCAGCAAGTAAATCGAGCTCTAAGTTTGATAAGGGAAAACAACCGTTAGAGCACCATAAAGTTTCTTGCAATTACTCCCAAGAGGATGGTCATACCAAGATTGAATGTCCTATTTTGAAGAAGAAAGGTACGTTACCTATTAAGATAGTTAATGATGATTCAGCTAACTTCCTCGAGAATTATGATTAGGGCGAGGTGCTCTTGACCGAAAACTCTAAAATTTTGGACCTTCTGATAATTTGTAGATTTTGGACTCTAGTTGTTCAATCCACATGTCCCCTTTTTAGCATAATTTTGAGAATTTGAAAATTCTGAATTCTGGCAAGGTTTTGTTGGCAAGTAACCTTCACCTTGAGATTAAGGGAGTAGGTTCTGTTTGGTTTATCATGGATGACAGTTCCGTCAAAATGCTAACAAATGTGAAATTCGTTCCAAGTCTTCTGCGAAACCTTATCTCGTTAGGTGTTTTGCATGGTGTTGGTTATAACTACTCATCTCGAAATGGATTACTCACTGTGAGTAAAAATGAGAAATTAAGTTGTCTGGAAAGCCTAAAAATGTTTTATACATTCTGCAAGGCAAAGCTTTTCAGCGCGAGTTTGAAGTACTTTCTGATAATTTTGAGACTCCATTTGAAAATTTGATAGGTTTTTCACCAGAAGTGTAACGGCCCAGTTCTTCATTCCGGTTGCTCAGGTACGTTCGGTTAGTTTTTCTGATGTTCGGTTGGGCCGTT
>JBBMKA010005617.1:0-11287 GCA_037833695.1 Sechiopsis laciniata | reverse complement strand
TTTTGCACGACTTTGCATTATTTTGAGCATTTATGTTGGCTCGTCAATTTAACTTATATATCTATGTACAAATGGATAGTCTTGGGGGATTGAATTTCTTAATTGATGATTAAAGGTTGAATATATATAGTTTAAATGTGTATATTCTTTTCAGGTGTGGTTTATACACTTTTAGGGGAAACTTTGTTGAATGTTTTTTATTTTTATTTTTTTTTATAGAAGTTAACTAGCCACTTGATATTCTTATTATAAAATAATTTTTTTTCCATTTAGAGTTTTGACAATGGATTTCACAATTCAGTGGCGATCTATTGTCGGCATGCCACATCCTAGATTAGCATAGAAATTTGAGGTGGGGTGTGTCACATATTTTATACGACAAATAACAAAGGAAAATCATTGATTGCCACGAATATTAATTCTAACGGCCGTATATTTTCATTTGCATTTGCAATTGTACCTAAAGAGAGTACAAAATCATAGAGTTGATTTTTGAAACTTTTATGGACAATTGTACAAAAGAGGAAGTGGATTTGCCTTATTTAACATAGGCATAAGGGCATCTTGTCTAAGAGAATTAAAGTTTTTAGAGACGATGGTGGAGGTGAAAAATCTTCTTTGAAACAAAGGGAAGTGAGACAAACGTTGTGCTATTGAACCTGTTATATTTGGTTTCAATATTAACTAATAAAGAATCCTTTAGTAATTGGTTTGAATAAGAATTTTATTGTGACTATTTTAAACATAGATTTATTACTAATTGAATTAAATAGAAACACTAAATTCAATGCTTAATTTTAACCCATTCTATATTTTAGGCTAATTTGTTTTATAGTCAAAGTTATATTAATAGAATATTAATTGAATAATCATAAATAGTTATGGTGGATTTTAATTAGATTTGATCTAGTAAAACCAATCTTATTTGTTACCTTTTATTCATTATAAATACCCATGGATGTCATGTAGCAACATGAGGGATTTAGAATGCATCATTCATATTTACCATTTATTGGTAAAGTTAGAGAGAAAACAAAATAGAGATTTTATTGTTAAGGTTTAATTAGAGAGAGAAAAAATGGTTTACCCCATTTGGCGCACAAATCTCCTAGCGATATAAAGAAGATGGCGTGCGTTCCTTCGCCCATATCGCGATTCTTTCTTCTGCCATTACGACTCCAGCTTGGCGTTATCGCTAGTACATTTTTTGACTATCAATGGCTCACATTCCAGCCTCCATCGTCAATATTCCAATAACTCCAAGGTGGCTCTTGATTTGGGTTTTATTCTTGAAGGCTTTTCTTTCGCCATCCATCCATTGCCGACCACAACATGCCACGTCCGCCGCTGCACGTTACCGACAAACCCCCAGTCACCGTTCGTCGAGCACACCGCCACTATCACCAGAGAAGACATCTCAAATGAGTCCCGAGCACATTTTCTCTTTGGTTCACTCCGTGTCATGCTTTACCTCCACTTGTAAGTCTTTCCCTCAACTGTTTCCTTCATTTTTCCCATTGTTTTCGACGAGTTTAAGGTTTGAAAACTCGTAACTTCTTTGCAGTTTGCCGAGGCTAGAGAACTTCATTTGAAAATTCGAGACTAGATCCGTGATCTAGAGACTGATGACTTTCTAACAAGGTATGACCCACTTCGTTTTGTGTCCATATGCCATCGCCGATTTACGCTGGCACCGCCGTGCTTCGTTGATGCCTTTCGAAAATAGAATCTTACCCTCGATCCCGTGATTCTAACCCTATTTGTGGCTCGTTTAGCTCGTTCTTAACGAAATCTCGACATGGTTTTATGTCTAAGTGACCCAAGAACCATTCTTAGCTAGCGAAGTTTATTTGGTGTTCGTTCAAGTTGTCGGAAATGTAAGGGGCCTCGTTATGAGTTGGGTGTGGCATTCTCATAGCAAGTAGTGGCATGACTAGGGTATTTTGAACTATAGCATGATGAAATGTATGTTTGGCCTTGATTGTTTATGTCGTGAATGTTCTGTTTATGCTTGGTATGTTAGAGATTGATGTTGTTCCAGTTAAATTATTGCTGCTTACATTTGATTATACGCTATGGTGTGTGGTTGACTCGTAATGACTGTAGGATTGCATATAGTACTCTATTGTGGTGTGTTAGGCCATGGGCCATATTATGAATTTTGTTCTAGTTTAGGGACTCGTGTGCCCTTCTAGCCAGCTTTATTTGTTTTTTCCTATTACACGCGTTGGATCGCATGTGTCATGTTATGAATCTTTCTCTCTGCTTACATGTGATTATACGCTATGGTGCGTGGTTGACTTGCTTGACCCCATCACAGACTGTCAGAGCCCGTCCATTGTGGTACCCACCCTAGTGGGAGCTGGTTTACCCTTGGACCGAAGAGGTCACTGGGACAAATGATGGCGCTGAGGGATACCTGTCGGTGAGCCTACATGCTCTTTGGGATGTTGTCTGCAGGCAGTCGATCCCCACATGCTAGGGGTTAGCTGTGGCACCCTAGGGTTAGTAGATGGCGCCCCTAGCCCGAGGTTTATGGATCCCTGTGTGGTTCCCTCACTCGTGGTGGGTCCCTGACAGAGGTCAAGCTACTCCGAGACATTTGTGTATATCTCCGCGGACATGGTATAGGACGTGTCCCGACCCGAGGCTTAGGGAACCTGTGTGTTACACTCACTTGCGGTCCTTTTCTGATAAAGGTCAGATGACTTGTTGGCATTTGTGTATGCCCCTGTTGACGCCGTTTGAGTACCGTTAACTTAGTAGTGGTTGGACAGTGGATCGACCCCCATTGTTTGGAATGATGTTCGTAGTTCGAGTATTCGAGTCTTGTTAGTGCTCACCTAACAGGATATCGATCATATAACATTTTAATCAGTAACAGTATGAAACCAACCAAGTCATTCGCATAGCACATCATGACCAACAATTATCCAGGAATTAAGTAACGAGTAAGCCTATTTCATACTTCTAATAATCATATGATTCGAGTTAGGTTGAGAAAAATCTCTTACCTTGGCCAAAATCCCAAGGTTCTGCAAATTCCAAGACTAAAGTACCTTTCCTAAGCTTTTTCGGCTTTCGGGGCCTATAACATGCAAATGGATCAGAATTGGCACCTTAGACTGCCAAAAACTAACTCAAGACGTCGAAATTACCTAAGGAGACAAATATGGTCAGTTGCTAGTCAAACTTTATTCTCAAATTAGTGTTTGGTCAAAGGGTCAAAACTGATGTGGATGGTCAAACAGTCAAAGGGTCAAGATCGGTCAACGACTCAACATTCAACAAGGGTCTAAGAGTCAATTGAACATAAGGGTCAACAAACCACTCACAAGTGCTTGTTCGAAATTTGGGAAGCACGAACGATAGCGACTCGTGGCAGTGACGAAACTAGGAGAACGGATGACAGTGATCTCGTGGTGGCGATAACGAATGTTGGCGGCTGCAGATCGCTGGCGGTGGTGACGATGCACGAACACGGTGGCGACACGCGGACGGGCGACTGCGTGCAAAGGGTGACGACGAGCAGGCAGCGATGGCGTGCGAGCTAGGCGCTGGCCGGTTGGAAAATCGAAGGGAAGGGGATGTAGGGTGGATGTGTGCATGCGTGAAAAAAGAGAGAGAAAGAGGGAGATTGAAAATGGAGGGTGTTTAGTGATGGGGGCTGACTTAGGGTTTTGTGCACTTGTTTTAAAAGATAAATATCTAATTAAATGAGGTAAAAATAAGCTTTTTTTCCAAAATAAGGAAGGGAGGAGAATCCATATTTTCCCAATAAAGAATTAACTTCCAATTCACTCAATAAATTTGGTAGCACTCAAGAACCAACTAGGATATTTTTATTAAATGAAATAAAAATCATTTAATTAATTGCAAGGTTACAAAATTGATTCAAATTAATTAATTCAAAACAAATTAGCTAGGACTCACTTAATCAAGAAGTTAGAAATTTTGGGGCATTACACACTAAATATTAAAACCAATAGGCCACCAACCCTTTCGATAGAGACAAAGAGTTAGAGATAAACAAATAGAGAGAGATAAAAGGTTCGAAATGTAACTAGAGAGTGGCAAAGTGATAAGTGCCAAAATGTTGCTTGATTTTTACAAAACTAGAGGTTCTTCTAGGATCCTTGCAAAAACTTACAATGAAGGCTAACTTAGATCACACTTAAAATCTAAAATGGTCACTTTTAGATCCTAAGACAACTCACTCCAAAGTTAGTTTGATCAAGACTAATTCAATGAATTGATTTATCTTCAAACCTAATACAAGATTTGAAAGAAAGATAACACCACATGGGGTCTAAGGAAAAACAAGTTTTTCATTCATAAATCTGTCCAAAATGATGTATTACAAGCCATTTTAAAGGCCAAAAATTTGTGCATGCCTTGGAATATAAAAGGACTAAAAAAGCTTTTAATTGCATTTTGTAGAAAATAAGGCCTAGGAAGCCAAAACTCAATTGCACATTAATTGAGAGGCTTAAATGCTGGACAAAAGGATAAATAAGCTTTAAATAGACTCAAATAACTCTTCTAGAAAGTCCCTTGCAATAATGAACATGGTTGGAAAGCTTTGAAATAAAAAAGTCCTAAAATATAAAATCTGGAAATTCCATTATTTAAATTTCTGCATTGTAATTTTAAAAAGCCTATTTGAATCTTCTTTTCTTGCTTCTTGTTGCTCCTTCATGTGAATACAATAAGTCGGTGGTTTGATTCGTATCATCCCCCATTTCTTTAAAAGGATTTGTCCTCAAATCAAGATATTTATTTCCCGATTTGAACACCTTATGCTTGCTGCTAGGATGAATATATAAGCAAATTTAAAGTATTTCATCATAATAAACAAGTTTGCATTGTGTTTGTTGTCATTCTTTACTTCAGAAGGAAGCTTCGATTCAATATGTTGTAAGTCCTTACAATCTAATTTCCCACTAACCTTATTAGCATGTGTTGCAACTAAACCATAAAGCATTTCATTTTCAATTTTTCCACTTTCTACTTCAACCATAGGTTGAACTTCATCACATAAGCTATCATTTTCCAAAGACAAATGAAAATTTGAAATTGATTTAGGATGAGTGTACCTTGAAGACATCTTTTTGAGATGTGCTCTTCTTTCATCCATATCTTCTCTCATCATTTCCAATATATCTTTTGTAGGATCGAAAGGTAACACTAGATGGGGGGGGGGGGGGAATAGAGTTCACCAACTTTTTAGTTCTTTAAAAATATATTATTATGATCGAAATTTAGTTGATCTAAAATCACCCAACAAGCAATTTAATATGTAAGAATTGAAATCACGATAAGTAAAAGTTAAGGGAAGAGAGAAAGTCACCAAAGTTTATAGTGGTTCGGAAATCCTACTCCACTCCCCAAGGGATCCTCCTTGAGTATTTTACTAGATGAATCTCTTGCGGGTGAGAACCAAACCTACACGACCATTTTTTTCTAGGCTAAAGAGAAACCCCAATCCTTTTACCGGGTTTAGTATTAAACCACTTCAACCCTCTTTTTCATAGGCTAAAGAGAAACTCAAATCCTTTTGACTGGTTCATGATTAAACCAATTGTATTTTCTCACAACCCAAGGTGTACCCCACAATTTAATACAAATCTCAAATAATAAAAAAAATAATAACACTTACAATATGTCTCTTGTAGACAAAATGCACAAGTTGAGCGTTGACAACTTCTTCACAAAATTTGCAATGCGTCGATTCAAGAACGTGTGTAGTAAATTAGACTTTTTGGAGTTTTTAGAATGATAATGTTGCTATCGAAATGTTGTTGTTGAGGTTATGGATTTAATAGGGAGAAGATGAAAGGTGCCGTTGGATTTAGGGCAAAATGATAGACGGACGAGATTTGATGAAGATATGATGAATGATGACCATTGGATTTAGGAAAAATGTAGTATATGGGTAGGATTGAATGAAGATAAGATGGAAAGAGTTTTGGTTCAAAAGGAAACAATTTGAAAATGAAAATCCCATTTTTTTTCATAGGCGATTTTTTCTTCCAATCTTCATTTGTCCATATCTTCTTCATTTTAACTCCGATTTGCACGATTCAAAATGCGTTGGAATCGTCTTTCCAAGCTCTACATAATTTACACTTAAAAAACTCCAAAAATATCAGTACAAAAAATTCAAGTTTGTTATCATAAAAACATTAATTAATTAATTAAAAATAATTAATTAAAATTAATTAATTTGAGATAATTGGCCAAAAAGCCAACATCTTTAAGAGCTTCAAGAACGATACTAAAACCCGGTACATGTGTTGAATTGTGTTCATTATGTGGCATGTTGAAAAGATAGTTTACCTCTAGAGCCGACCAAGAAATTACGATCAAATGCTCTGATACCAAAGTGATAAGCGCCAAATGTTGCTTGATTTTTTCAAAGCTAGAGGTCCTTCTAGGATCCTTACAAAAAATCACAATGAAGTCTGACTTAGATCACACTTAAAATCTAAAATGGTCATTCTTGGATCCTAAGACAACTCACTCAGAGTTAGTTTGATCAAGACTAATTCAATGAATTGATTTAACTTCAAACTTAAAACAAGATTTAAAAGAAAGACAACATCAAATGGGGTCTAAGAAAACACAAGTTTTTCATTCATAAATCTGTCCAAAATGATGTGTTACAAGCCATTTTAAAGGCTGAAAATTCGTGCATGCCTTGGAATACAAAATGACTAAAAAAAGCTATTAATTGCATTTTGTAGAAAATAAGGCATAGGAAGCCAAAACTCAATTTGCACATTAATTGAGAGGCTTAAATGCTGGACAAAATGGTAGATAAACTTTAAATAGACCAAACTAACTCTTCTAGAAGGTCCATTGCAATTATGAGCATGATTAACAAGCTTTGAAATCAAAAAGTCCTAAAATATGAAATCTAGAAATTCCATTATTTAAATTTCTGCATTGTAATTTTAAAAAGCCTCTTGGAATCTTCTTTTCTTGCTTCTTGTTGATCCTTCATATGAATACAATAAGACGGTGGTTTGATTTGTATCACAAAGAATTAGATTTCCTTACCCTTTTACAAAAATTAAAATCAAATTATTATTTTGTTTTAAAAAGTACTTTTTACTTTTAATTAATGCTAAATTTATGACAATTCCACTTTTCAAGTGAGTTAAGGTTTCAGAAACCACATTATTTCATCTCATTTATTAGTTTATGCTCTTTCATATAATATCACATCATCCTTTCTCCACCACACAAACTTAATCGGTTAAAATAGAACCGAACCGACTACACTGCCTTATATATGGTTCTGTCGATGCGGTTCTTCAGAAGAATGATTCGGCTTTGGTTTTTTAAAATCTACCCTTAAATAATCAGTTTGGCTCTGATTTTGTCTAGTAACCGAGCCGAACCGAATCGTTTGCACCCCTAATCGGTAGTA
This sequence comes from Sechiopsis laciniata, assembly GCA_037833695.1. NCBI lineage: Eukaryota > Viridiplantae > Streptophyta > Magnoliopsida > Cucurbitales > Cucurbitaceae > Sechiopsis > Sechiopsis laciniata. The sequence goes on along the minus strand of JBBMKA010005617.1, from coordinate 3,852 downwards.
TGCTATAATTATTATTCATAAATGATTTAAGTATCTTGTTGTTATGTTCCTCTTTAATGAGTTCATCCTTTATATTTATTCTAGGGGTGTTCATACATGCCTCAATAACCAAACTGATCGAGCGAAACTTATCGAATAATAGGTAGTTGGTCGATCTTCAAGTATATATATAAAAAATTAATATTAGAATTTCAAAATGTTTAAAATTTAGAATCTTAAAAGTTTTGCATCATCTTCATTCTTACAATTATAAAATGACATTAATCTCATTTACAATTCAAGAATTATAAGATTTTTTTTTTCCTTTTACCTTTCTTTTCTCTCTTAATGTTGTCCAACTTTTTAATATACTATTTTTTAGATCAATATTGTTTAACAGCCATAAAGTTTGACAAAGCTAAATATATCTATCTATATATTAATATTTATAATTATTATGGTTAGTGATTTTGACAATTGTTTATCATTGTTTTGATAGAAGATTCTTTCAATTCTTTAATAATCTTCAACGCATGCGAGAGGAATGTATTTGATATATATATGCGACAAGTAAATGTATTTGATATATATACAAGAGTGTCCAGAAAATTTGTGTTTTTTTAAATTTTAATAAATGTTGTTTTAATAATAGAGGGCATTTATGTAACTTCCTTCTAAAATGAATTTTCTTTTTTAAAAATAATTAATTAGTTTTGTTAAATTTTCTGGACACTCTTGTAATTTTTGAGAAATAGTAGAAAATATATACTATTTCCAAAATAATCACAATAATCCATGTGATGTCTACAGATTTCAAACTTTAAAATATATGTCTTTTTTCCACTAATGACTGGCTAGACACTACTACAATATCTCATAAAGATGGCTGGCTGGGAAAATGGATTTGAAAAAACACGGAAGAAATGATGGCGGGCACGTGAAGGGGTTTTGATGGCAGGCATTAACGCATGCCGTTAAAAAGTTTTGATGGCGGGCGCGCCCGCCTACTTATATTGGCCCATTTTAATTTCACCCGTGTGCCCCCCTTTCTCTTTCTAACTTTATCAAAATTTTCACTCTCTCTCTACCCGAGCCCCACCCCGTTCTCTTTTTCCTCTTCTCCTCTTCTCATTTTCGGCCATTGGCAAGCTCACAAGGTCTAAAGTTTTCCATTTCCTTCCCATTTTTGCCATTTTAGGCCACTTTGAAGCTCACAAGGTCTGGTTTCTTCAATTTTCGGAATTTTCAAGCTCTCATTTTGCCATTTTTGCCCACTTTGGAGGTCAAGGGTTTAGCTAACAAATTTCGAAATTTCTTCACAAATTAGGAACTTTTAGCTAATTTATCTTGTAATCTTTCCATATATTGACAAGTTTGTTTCAAATTTGTTGTGTTGTTAGTTTTGGTAAAAGTTTCTTCACAATTGCATGTTGTAATTTTTTCATATATATATTTCAAATTTATGCATTTGTGTTTCTTGTGATAAATGTCATTTCATGTTTGTTTCATTTGGCCATTTGTTTCAAAGTTACCTTAAGACTTAAATTCAGGCATTTTTGTTTATTTCACAATTTTGGCTATTGAGCATTTTCATGTAATTTTTGTTTCTTTGATTAGATCGATAGTTGATTTACATGTGTGACATTAGAAATAACTGTATTGTTTTAGAATTAATTGAGTTAAATTCTTTGTTGATTTAAGTTGAGTTAGATATGTGACTCGACTCTACTTTGTTTTAAAAAATTTGTAGGTTAACTTTCTCTAGTTGGCTAGATTTATAAACATGACTACGGATAAGTCGTGGATGTTTAAGGATCGAATGTCACAAGAATATGGTTTGGAATTTGCTATATTTATAAACAATGCAATACGACATTCGAAAGGAAATAATGTCATTTGTTGTCCATGTTTGAAATGCTTGAATGCTACATACAAAAATGTGAATGTAATAAGAGACCATTTACTTTGTAATGGTATTGATCAAAGTTAAAACACATGGATTTGGCATGGAGAATCAGTATCGAGGAAAAGAAACATGGAAAGTGTTCCAATAGATGATATTGTAAATGAAAATGTGGAGGATGATCCAGATGACCCAATAGGGATGTTTGAGACTGCACAAAATTATTTTAACGACAAATCCTCTATTTTTGAGGAAGCATTAGAGGATGCCAAGAAATTGTTATACCCTAATTGTAAAGATTTTACGAAGATATCATCACTGATTAGACTTTATAATTTGAAAGCAAAGTATGGATGGAGCGATAAAAGTTTCTTAGAGCTGTTAGAATTCTTGAGCATTTTATTGCCTAGTCCTAATGAAATTCCGATATCTACCTATTATGTGAAAAGGTACTTAAGTACCTTAGGAATGAAGTATGAAATGATCCATGTATGCATCAATGACCGTTGTTTGTATCGAAAAGAACCCGTTGATGCAGAACTATGTCCTACCCGTGGAACATCAAGATGGAAGGTTAAGATGAATATGAAAGGAGTGAAAAATATTCCAGTAAAAGTCATGTGGTATTTCTCTCCTATTCCAAAACTTGAACGAATGTTTCGAAGTAAAAAAACTGCGAGATTATTAATGTGGCATGGTACGGACAACCAGGTCGATGGGTACATACGACATCCTGCCGACACACTCTCATGGAAAGAAATAGATGAAAGGTGGCCTGATTTTAGTTTAGAAACGAGGAACCATCGCCTAGCCCTATCAACAGATGGAGTCAATCCACACGGTGACCAATGTACTAGATATAGTTATTGGCTAGTTATGTTGGTGACTTACAATTTACCTCCATGGTTGTGCATGAAGCGTAAATTCTTGATGTTAAATTTATTAATCTCAGGACCCAAACAACCTGGAAATGACATAGATGTCTACTTAGCTCCGTTAGTCGACGATCTAAAAATGTTATGGAACACGGGCATTGAATATTTTAATGCACATCAGCAACAACGCTTCACCTTTAAAGCTATTTTGTTGTAGACCATTAATGATTTTCTAGCATATGGTAACATGTGTGGGTGTGCCACAAAAGGTTATAAAGCATGTCCAATTTGTGGAGAGAAAAGTACATCATCAATTTATTTACCGAGAGGAAAAAAGAATGTGTATCTCAGACATAAAAAATACCTACCAATCGAGCACACTTTTAGAAGACAAAAAAAAAGCATTTAATGGAGAACAAGAATATGGAATACCTCCTGAACCGCTAAGTGGTGAAGAAATTCTTGCACAATTGAATAGTCTTCAATTTACGTATGGCAAGGGACAACAGCCTACAAAATCTTATTGGAAGAAGAAATCGATTTTTTTGATATTTAAAAAGCCTATATCAGCTACTAGTAAGAAGGCAGTTTTAGATTCGCAATCCCATCAATCGAACGCGACCATTCCAACCATGATCAAGCTAGTATATAATTATGCTAAAGGTCAATTTGGGTGAAGGTGGCTTGGTAAATATACCTATTACCATAAACGGTTTTGATTCTAAATGCTCTTATATTGCTTAAGATGAGATTTTGCAATATTGCAATATGGAAGAAATAGGCTATATTCCCATACTCTGATACATCGGGTAAGTTATCTATTTTCTTCACAATAGTTATGTTCTCATACTACTTTACGTGTTTGTCTTGTTTAATAACGTTTCCACATTCTATTTCAGTTGCATATGGGCTACTTGTAGACGGTTCCGACTTTGCATCAGTTGTGAAGAAAAAAAAATAATGATCAAATTAATCGTCTAGTTGTTAGGTTGGACATGTTGGAGGATCCCAGTCAACTAATATTCTTTCCCTTCAATACTGGGTATGTGTTCCAAATTTTGCATCTTTAATACTTATTAATTATGTTTATATCAT
>JBBMKA010005615.1:0-11295 GCA_037833695.1 Sechiopsis laciniata | reverse complement strand
ATTTGTTGTTGAGCACGTTTGTATGGTAAGTAACAGGGTTGGGATTCTTAGATAGAACTTGTTAGGTTGTCATCATCTAGAGGCTGAGGTGGACCAACGTATGTGTCCCAACTGGTTGGGCTGTGAGGATAGATTCCTTACCCCCGGCAGCCGGGTGTGGAGTAGCTACCACACCGACATAAGCCTAGTCTTTAGCCTGCTAGAGCGGAACCCTACCTTGGCCGGTTCTTAGCTTCAGACGTCGGTGGTATTCAGGTTGCTACAGTCGAGCACCGAGGGTCTTGCGCTGCTGTACATCAGTGATACCGCTTCCAAGTCTTTAGGCATGCGTACCTAGACTGGCGAAGTATGTCCCTAGGCCCCCACATTTACGCAGTTTACAGCAGCATGCAGTGTGCACACACACGCGTTAGGCACTAGGCGGAAAGCTCCCTCGGGCTAATGTTCGTGAGTACACCACTTCCTTTTCGAGTCTAGAGCCAGACACTGGGTACTCTCCCGGTTGTCTCAAGACCAGCTGTTGAGCGGTCACTCAGGCCGAGGGTAAGAGACCCTCAAGGTTATTTCTGTTGAGGGTCAGCTATTGAGCTGACCACTTGGCCGGGAGTTAGAGACTTCCGATGACCCAGGAGATTTTTTGGACATCTCGTTCCAGGGTTCTGTGTTGGTAATTGTTTGCTTGTATACCTGGTTGCTAGATGATGCATTGTTTCGTACTGTACCCCGGTGGGGGATTGAGTGCCTTTGTACTCACCCTTATTTTCTGTGGTTTTTTCCACCAGGTAACTTGGGATAGCACTAGGACGGCTAGAAGAGGAGCTGAATGATCATGGGAGCTGCCGGTGCCACTCTGTCTATTTTTATGTTTCATTTACTTGATTCAGCATGTAGTTGGACATGGAGTCCATAGGAAGCTTTTGCATATTGTGTTTTGGAGCTATTTGAGATTGTTTGTTTAAAAACTGGCCAGTAACTTACTTTGTTTTAACAATGGAATGTTTTAATTTTCAAAGCACTTGACTTGTATACTTTATTTTTAAATGTGTTTTATGCATGCATGCTGAGTAAGGACCAGGTTTAGGACCATTTTTGGGTCAGGTCCTTACAGCTTCACATTTCTTGCATTGTACATTGATTTAACACAGTTTATACAATATTTATGTTAAAACCGCAAAACTGTGCTTCAGATGCCAATTCATGAATGCATGTGACCTTTAGTAGTTTTTACTCCTAATTTACATATTATAGCCCAATTATTCCCCTTAAACTTAGAATAATGCAGAATAAAATAACCTAAAATGTGCTCTATTTGAGAGTTATCACTAAACATTGCCTAGCGAATAGGGTTAGGTTAAGCTCTTGTCGTTTCTTCTTTCGAGGTGAACGGTAAGAAAGCTATTAGTGGACTGTCAATCGACCTGATCTCAATAAAACAACCATCGTCCTTTTTATCAATCTTTTCCATCTTTATTTAACAATAAATTATTAGCATTGTGAGCTTCTCCTAGATTGCTTCTTTAAATTAACACTACCCATTGAATTGCAATCAAGTGATCAAGTCTGAAGTAGAAAATGCATAACATTAATTTGAGATAGCATTACAACCTACTCCTACAGATTACAAAGAAATGCAATAATCATTATCTAAGCTAACTACAAATGCAAATAAAACTAATGGGGCTGCTGAAGTCATTGCCCTTACTGCTAACGAAGTCTTCTTCCAACAGACACCATGGTACTAGTTCCTCTAGGGTTACAAATGAAGAGAATAGCCATGATCTCCAATGAGAGCCCAACATCTTCACACTTCATCCACGGTAGCTCCCCATCCGAACAGCACATCTTGTTCTTCGATCTTTCACGTATTTATAGGCGTCTGTACTTTCTTATTGATCACGTTCAATCTTGCGAGGATTTCTTGCCTAAATCCCTTGATTGGTGATTCTTTCCATCTTTGTCCCAGTGATTCTACTTCCCATAATGCGACTTTCAATGCTTTTCCTACACGTTTAACATGTTAGTAAGCCTTTCAAATAATCATGCGATTTTCATGTAGATTGATGCTCTTAACCGCATTATTAGTCTACTTTTATCTTGCGCCCGCCTTTAGCTTAACATGCTGAATTGATGCGATAATTCTTGATTATTCACCCTTCCGTGCTAAATGATACTACAAATTCTTATGAAATGCATTGATTTAAAGGCCTAAATAGTGCTAGTATTTAGAGCTATCACTTGCACGATTCTTAGATTAATGAAAGTAATTATAGACATCAATCCCTATGAAAATAGATAAAATATAAATACTTATCACTTGCTGCACTTTCGACTGCGTATACTTACGTAGAATGTAATTCTAAAAAGCATATGATATTAGTAGTTAGTATCTTACCCTCACAAATTTATCTTTATTGTAATGCACCGAAATATCGCATCAGCGATTGAATCTCTAACTTCAAAATTATTAGTAAAAGATACCGATTAAACTATGATAACCTTGATACGAAGGAGTTCGTGTAAGAACCCGACTCTACAACAACCCTAAAAGTAGTTCTTAATCAGCGTGCATGAATATAAAACCATTCAGATAGATGTAAAACATGAAAGGAACTTAAACATTTCCAAAAGAGTAAACAGTTCAAGCATAAATATTACCCTAAACAAGTTAAAGCCTCTGGCCAAAGATTTATTAAAAACATGTTCAAAGCATAAACCGTAAAAAGACACGGAAACTCAGTTCCTTACTACATGCTGAAATAAATGACAATAAACAAATAAACTGGACAGCGGACTCCCATGATCCATTAGCTCCTCCTATGGCCGTCCTAGTGCTGTCACAAATTACCTAGTGGAAAACCACAGAAATAAGGGTGAGTACAAAGGCACCCAGTAAGAACCCCCAGCTGGGGTACAGTACGCAAGTCACATCATCTAGCATCCTAGCATACAAGTAATTCAAACAACCGAGCAGGTAATCTCACAACGAATCAAATAAAAATATTCTCAAACCTCGAGAGTCTCTAACTCTCGGCTAAGGGATCAACCCCAGATCTCAGAATGAGCTATCAACATAACTCTAGAACCTCGAGAGCTCTAACTCTCGGCTAAAATGATCAGCTCACTATGATGATCTTGGACACTTGGAAGAGTACTCAAGTGTCTGGCTCTAAACTGAACGGAATGGTGTACTGACACACTAGCCTGAGAGAGCTCTCCTCCCAAAATCTAATGCAGATATGAGTACACCGCATGCTACTGCAAATTAGATAAATGTAGGCCTACATAAACTATGTCGGTCCAGGTACACATGCCTAAGACTCGGAAAGGTGTCCACTGATCCACAGTAGGTCCTCGGCACCCTACTGTGGTAGCCTGTTCACACCAACGCCTGAAGCTAAGGTCGTCCCAAGGTAGGCTTTCACCAAGGAAAGGACCCCGCTCTAGCAGGCCACAGACTAGGCTTCTACCGGATGGTAGCTACTCCACGCCCGACTGTCGGGGTGAGGAATCTGTCCTCACAAACTTGACCGATGGGGACACGTACGTTGGTCCACTCTCACCCTCTAGATGATGACAACCTAATAGGAACTAGCTAAGAGTAATGAACCCTAGATCTAACAGAGTACCAACATCAGTATTACACATTAGGTCCTATCAGAATACCAACAATCAACATACAACATAACAGCCACCGCAATCGAAATAGTACAATACAGGGTACAACGATTTACATGCTAGGTCCTATCAGATAAGTCACAACAAACCTAACCACTAACACATGTTCATACAACAAAAACTAGCAAAACAGCCTATCCACTAACATGTTCATTAAAGAGTAACAAACAAGCAAGAACCTATCACTAACATGTTCATTAAGCGGTAACAAACAAGCAAGAACCTATCCACTAACATGTTCATTAAGTAGTAACAAACAACCAGGAAACCATCAATGGCAAGCGTAGGGTCCACACAACCCCGACAAGAAATCCCTACCTGACTAAACGGAACAGACAAATAATAAGTTTTCTCCTTGAGCTACAGGACCAACACGAATAATCAACCTAGACCACAATAAGAATAAATAAGAAATCAATAAATAAACAGACAGCAAATAACCTGACTTTCCAACCCAATAGGGCTCGAAAAATAAGAGTTGCCCAAAACCAAAGGTAGGCTCGGCAAGGACTCGGCGTGTGCTTGTGGTAGGGCTAGCTGCGGTGCTACTTGGGCGAGGATGCATGGCGAGCGGCAGGGCGTGTGCGGCAGCTGCGGGCTGGGGTGTGCGGCACGGCTGGGCTGCTGCGATACAGGCTAGGGCTGCAACACGCAGCAGCAGCGAGGTCGAGGCGGGGCTTGCGATTGCGATAGCGAGGGTGAGGGCGTGCGAGATCGCAAGAAGGTGAGGCGTGTCTGCGCGCGGAGACAGGGCTGCAGCGTGGCTGTACTACGGGCTGTATGTGTGCGGCTGCGATCGGTAGGGGGTGATCGGCGATGGGCTTGACTACTCGGGGTGGTCAACGACGACAAGGCGAAGAAGGAGAAGAAGAAGTCGATGAGGAGGAAGGAAAAAAGGGATTTAGCGATTGAGAGGTAGGGATTTGAGACTCTGGTCTTTTGATCGATGAAGTTCTAAAATCTCTTTTTTTCTTTTAATTAATTCTTTTAAAACCTAAACCCCATTTTCCCAAAATAGGCCTTTTTCCTCCACGATGCAAAACTAACCCTGAATCCCTACAAATCACAAAAATAGCCCAACTAAGTGACAACTGCAGAAACGACCCTAAAGCTCCATAACTTTCCAAACTAGCCTTAGGGGATAAAATGATCAAAATGCCCCTGAAGGCTAGAACTACCCTAACAGCCCAACAGAACAACCGAAACAACAAAGAAACATACCTGGGGGATCGGAATGAAAACTTGAGCCATTACAATACTCCCTCATTTTATGACTTTCGTCCTCGAAAGTCTCTAAGGCTGAAACAACTCAGGGTAATGAGTCTGCATCTCATCCTCTAACTCTCAAGTTGCTTCTTCTGCTTTCTGACATCTCCACTGTACCTTAACCAAACTGATCTCCCAGTTATGCAAGGTCTTGCGCTCCCGAGCTAAAATCTGCACAGGCTTCTCCTCAAAGCTCAAGTCTTTATTCAACTCTAACGGCTCAAAATCCACGATGTGAGAAGGGTCTGCCACATGCTGACGTAACATAAAAAATGTGGAAAATACTATGCCCCGCTGCCAAGGATGGGGGCAAGGCTAAACGGTAAGCAATTGGACCAATCCGCTCAAGGATCTCGAAGGGGCCCACAAACCTGGGACTCAACTTCCCACGCTTACCAAACCTCAAAACACCAGGCATCGCTGCTACTTTCAGAAATACATGCTGGCCAACCTCGAACTCTAAGTCTCTACGGCGAACATCAGCGTAGCTTTTCTATCTACTCTGTGCTGTCATCAAAGACCTGATCTTCTGAACTGCGCCATTAGTCATCATTAACAACTTGGGACCCAAAACCTGTCTGTCTCCAACCTCTTCCCAAAACACTGGAGACCTACAATGCTTGCCATACAAAGCCTCAAACGGAGCCATCTGAATCGTCGTCTGATAACTGTTATTGTAAGTAAACTCCATCAAGTACAGATACTGGTCCCAACTGCCCAAAAAATCTTACACAAAGGCTCGCAACATATCCTCCAAAATCTAGTTCACCCTCTCTATCTAGCCATCTGTCTAAGGATGAAACGTGGTACTGAAACTGCATTCAGTGCCCAAACCTTTATGGAGTGCCCTCTAGAACGAGAAGGGAACCTAGAATTCTGATCAGACATAATCTTCGCTGGCACCCCATGGCTATCGAGACTTTACCCGCATAGTCGCAGCCCCTCTGTCGAGACTTATTCCTCTTTGGTTTGGGTAATGCCTCAACCTTGTCAATCTTGTTAGCCATGTTCGTTAGATAGCTGTTAGTTATTCATTTGTGTGCTTGTTAATTGTTATGCCTAGGTTGTTTTTCGTGTTGGTTCTACAGCTCAAGGAGTATCGTTACCTGTGGTTTGTTCCACTTGTTTCCAGGTAAGGATTTCTTATCGGGGTTGTGTGGACTCTACGATTCATACATTGATTGCATTCTTGTTGCCTGTTTACTATTTACGAGCATGTCAGTAGATAGGATTGTATGTTGTTCTGTTTCCTACTAGCATGTATTGTTTCCATTTCAACATATTATTACTATGCTAGGTCTGTTCTTTCTGGCATGCGTTGTCATTCCTGTTGATAAGCTTGTAGTGCGATGCTAGGTTGTATCTATTGTTGAGCATGTATTGATCTGTTAGGAAACGAGTTTGTGTATTCTTAGCTAGCTTCGGTTAGGTTGCCTTCATTTAGAGGCTGAGAGAGGACATAACGTACTTAGTCCCCGCAGGTCGGGACCAGCAAGGACAGGTTTTCACCCCTGGTAGCCGGGTGTGTTCTAGCTCACCACAACGGCATAAGCCTAGTCTGTAGCCTGCAAGAGCGGAAGTCCTCCAGTGGTGCAAGCCTGCCTTGGACAGTTCTTAGCTTCAGGCGTTCTGTGGTTCAGGCTGCTACAGTTGAATGCCGCGGGTCTCGCACTACTATAGATTAGTGACACCAGTTCTGAATCTTTAGGCATGTGTACCTGGACCAGCATAGTTTATTTAGACCCCACATTTACGTGGTTTGTAGCAGCATGCGGTGTGCGTGCACACGCATTAGGCACTGGAAAGAGAGATAAACACCACTTCCATTCCAATTTAGAGCTAAACACCAGGTACTCTCTTGGGTGTCCCAGGATTAGTTAAAAGAGCTGATCAGGATAAGTTTTGAGAGCTGGTCACTTGGCCGAGGGTATGAGACTCTCGAGGATTATCTATTCGGAATCAATTTTGAGAGCTGGTTGTTTGGCTGAGGGTAAGAGACCTTCGAGGATAACAGATCGGGATTAGTTTAGAGAGTTGATCATTAGGCTAGGAGTAGGAGACTCTTGAGGACTCAGGATTTATGTTGAGGTCACAAGGCAAAGTTTCTGTGTTGGTAACATTTGCATGTATACTAGGATGCTAGATGATTTGATGTTTCGTACTGTACCCCAGTTGGAGATTCTTATTGAGTGTCTTTGTACTCACCCTTATTTTTCTGTGGTTTTCCACCAGGTAACTTGGGATAGCATCGGGACTGTTAGCAGAGGAGCTGAATGATCATGGGAGCTACTGGCATCATCTATCTTTTATTTCTTTAATTATTTCAGCATGTAGTTGGACACGGAGTCCATCGGGAATTTTGCATAGTGTTATTTATGTTGGTTGTGGATGTTTTTAATAATACTCTGGTCAAGGATAGTTTTAAAGTTTTAAACAATAATTCTGAATTGAACGCTTTTATCTTGGATCTTAATGTATTTTGAATCATTTTCACGAACTTGTTTATCTTTAATTACATGCATGTTGAGTAAGAACCATGTTTAGGACTATTTTTAGAGTCGGGTTTTTACAGTTGGTGTCAGAGCACAAAGTCATAGATTCTGTAGACTGACCTACTGAGTTAGGTTGTTTGTCCTCATGATCATTAGCACTCTAACGACCGTCAGGTATGTCAAAAGTTCTTTTGTTAAGGGTTTTGTTACAGTACTACATCTAGTATACATGTGTTACCTGTTGTTGGCAGTGAGGGTCCAAGTGAGGACTAACTCTTTGTGGTTTGAGTGTAGATCGCCAGTATATCGGTCACACGTAGAGGAGCAGGGACGTTTGGTACTACCAATAGAGGAGTTGGTACTGAGCCAGTTGTAGATGAGACCACGTCTAGAGTTGACCCGACTCGTAGGCCACCATTGGCCCCGACTATTTATTTACCGAGAGAGAGGGTAGAGGCTACCTTGCCTCAGAGTGAGACTCCTAGAGTGGAGTTTGCTTCAGCCATGAGGGAGATGATGGTCGATTTGTTGGCTATACAAAGAGTGGAGACTCAGGCACAGTTGGAAGTGCAGCGAGAGAAGTCCCGGGCACAGATAACTCAGCTGACACAGTTGCTTCAGCAGACACCCCCAGCAGCCCCAGTGAACCCTTCAGGCAGGCAGAAACCTGTTGTTGTTGAGGCGGATGTGGTTGATAGAGCCACCGAGTACAACAAATGGCTCAAGGATTTCGTCAAGTAGAAGCCTAGTAAGTTCGATGCTTCCAAGAATCTGCTGGTAGCAGCGAAGTGGTTAGCCCGATTAGAGTATATTTTCCATGTTATGAGCTGTCCGGATGTTCAGAGGCCAAGATGTGTAGCTCATGTGTTGACTGATACAACAGTTTGGTGGTGGAAGTCCACCGATAGTGGCAGACCAGCAGGGTCTCCACCAGCCACATGAGAGTTTTTTAAAACTGAGTTTCGACTAAGTATATCAGTGAAGAGGCCCAGCAGGAGATGCAGAGGACTTCTCAAACTTGAAACAGGGAACAAACAGTATAGCTGGCTATGAGAAAAACTACCCGACCCATGACATGGAGCTAGCAGCTGTTGTGTTTGCTTTGAAAATTTTGAGGCACAACCTGTATGGTTAGAGGATTCAGCTGTTTACAGATCACCAGAGCCTTAAGTACTTCTTCACATAGAAGGAGTTCAACATGAGCAAAGGAGGTGGCTCGAGCTAGTCAAGAACTACGACTGTGAGATTTTGTATCATCTGGGAAAGGTCAACGTTGTGGTTGATGTACTGAGTAGAAAGACATCGCACTCAGCAGCTCTGTTGAGTTCTCAGATTCATTTACGAAAAGATTTCGAGCGAGCCGGTATTGCGGTGTTGTTGGGAGAGTTTATCGCCAGGGTAACCTAGTTGACAGTTCAGTCGTCAATTAAGAAAATGATCATTGATGGCCAATTGAGTGATCCCAAGATGAAAAGGTTGATTGAGAGAGTTCAAGAGGATGGAGATTTTGACTTTGTTCTAGCACCAGACGGAGGTTTGAGGTATAGAGGTCGGTTATATGTTCAAGTCGATGCCGGACTACGAGCCGAGTTACTTACTAAGGCTCATAGTTCTTCATTTACTTGGCACCTATGGGGTACCGAGATGTATCAGGATCTCAAGCAGACGTTCTGGTGGATGGAACGAGATATTGCAGAGTTTGTTAGCCAGTGTCTCACTTGCCAGCAAGTGAAGGATCCCAGATAGAAACCGGTAGGCTTGTTGCAGCCGTTGAGTGTGCCTCAGTCGAAATGGGAGGAGATTTTGATGGACTTTATTTCTGGGTTGCCAAGGACACCGAGAGGGTTTACTCAGATCTGGGTTGTTGTGGATCGGCTGACTTAGAGTGCACACTTCATCTCCGGTAGAGTTAACTATACCGTGGAGTAGTGGGCATAGTTGTTCTTATATCAGATCGTTCGGTACCATGGTGTGCTGGCGAAGATTATTTTGAACCGAGACTCTCGGTTCACTGCTCGCTTCTAGAGAGCACTCTAGAATGGGTTGGAAACTGAGTGCAGCTTCAGTACCACTTTTCATCCTCAGACAGATGGTCAGACTGAGAGGGTAAATCAGATTCTGAGGATATGCTACGAGCCTGTGTGTTAGACTTTCCCGGTAGTTGGGATTAGTATCTGTATTTGATGGAGTTCGTGTATAATAACAGTTATCAGTCGACGATTCAGATGGCTCCGTTTGAGGCCTTATATGGAAGCATTGTAGACCTCTAATATTCTGAGAAGAGGTTGGTGATAGACAGGTTTTGGGTCCCAAGTTATTACAGATGACCAACGATGCAGTTCAGAAGATTAGGGCTAGTATGTTGACAGCACAGAGTAGATAGAAAAGCTATACCGATGTTCGGTGTAGAGACTTAGAATTTGAGGTTGGTCAGGATGTTTTTCTGAAAGTGGCACCGATGCGTGGTGTTTTGAGGTTTGGTAAGTGGGGAAAGTTGAGCCCCAGGTTTGTAGGACCCTTTAAAATTCTTGAGCGGATCTGTACAGTGGCTTACCGTTTGGCTTTGCCCCCATCATTGGCAGCAGTGCATAATGTGTTCCATGTGTCGATGTTGTGTCAGTATGTGGCAGACCCTTCTCACGTTGTGGATTATGAGCCGTTAGAGCTGAACAAGGATTTGAGCTTCAAGGAGAAGTCGATGCAAATTTTAGCCCGGGAGCATAAGACCTTGCGTAACCGGGAGATCAACTTGGTTAAGGTTCAGTGGAAGTGTCAGAAAGCAGAAGAGGCTACTTGAGAATTAGAGGACAAGATGAGGATGCATTACCCAGAGTTGTTCCAGTCTTAGGACTTTCGGGGACGAAAGTCTTAAAAGGAGAGAGTATTGTAACGACTCAGTTTTCCATCCCGGTTCCCCAGGTATGATTCTCTACTGATTTGGTTGGTTCGTTGGGCTGTTAGGGCAGTTATAGCCTCTAGGGGTATTTTGGTCAGTTAACTCTTAGGGCTAGTTTGGTAATTTGAGGGTCTTTAGGGTTATTCTTGTATTTAACTAAAATAGGGCATTTTTGTGATTTCAAAGTTGGTTTTGCAAGTTGAAGGTTTTAAGGGTTCGTTTTGTAAATAGAGCAAGGGAGTTGTTTTGAATAATTAAATAAATTAAAAAGAAAAGAGAAAAGAGTTGGGTTTTCCTCCGATTGATCGCTCATCCCCTCTCCATTGCCGTATTCTCTTCTTCCCCTTCTCTTTTTGTCGAGACCATCCCATCGCCCTTACCGAGCTACATCACCATCTCCTCACCGTCGATCGTCATCGAGACTGCTCATGCCCATCACCATCGCAAGCCTAGCCGATCGCCCACACCCACAACCCCCACGCTGAGACCCAACCGATCGCCAAGCCCTAGCTTTCGCAAGCTTCCTTGTCGCCAAGACCACACGCATACCAGCTTGCCCAGGCCGTGATCGCTGTATCGTCTCACTCGCCAGCCAACCCGCGCACACACCAAGTATCACCCGGCCACGCCTGCATCACAGTCCCTCACGTCGCCCATGCTATCATTGTCGAGACCGCATCGTTACCTACGCACTAGATCGCTGCATAGCCCCTCGCGCCCGTGCCTTCGCCAGCACAGTCGTAGCCCCTTGCCCGTGCTACCTTGTCGAGATCCCTTGGCTGCCAAGACTTGTTCCTCTTTAGTTGAAGTAATGCCTCGAGCCCTGTCGATCTTGTTAGCCTGGTTGGTTAGATAGCTGTTGGTTATTAATTTGTGTACTTGTTAATTGTTATTGATAACTCTCAAGAATTGAGAGTTAATTTAGCTTAAAAGAATATATTTTTATCAAGAATTTGCTATAATAGA
>JBBMKA010005614.1:0-11296 GCA_037833695.1 Sechiopsis laciniata | reverse complement strand
AATATAAACAAAATGTGATATTTGAAAACAAAAAATAGTTATCAAACATGTTTTTTGGTTTTTAGTTTTCAAAAACATAAAACTAAAATGAGTTATCAAACATATACTGTTTTTATTTTTTAAAACAAAAACCAAAATTCAAAAATCAAAAACTAGAAACAAAAAACGAAAAACGAAATGGTTATCAAATGGTGTCTTAATAGTTGAATTAATAAAAACAATGTTGGTTGATTTATATTTAGAATAACTCATCTATATTTGAAGCTTAATTATTTTAGTTGATTTTATAAATGGAGAAGATATGAGACTCTTCTTAATATGATAATGTTGGTTTTTTTTAGATAATGATAATGTTGCTCTTTGATGATAGTTTTTATTTGTTTTTAAGGAGATAAATTTGTATGAAATTGAAATAAATTGGAAATAGGCGCTAGGGATTAACGATGGATAGACGAGTGAAGAAGAAGATGGTGAGTTTTGAGTTAGTCGTTTTAAGGGAGGCTTGCGCCTTTGGCATGCTTCAATGCCCTGCCACTAGGTCTAAACATAGAGATTTCCATTTTTCCCGTGGGGACCCGCGGGCGGGAAACGGGGAGTAAAAATCCCCCTTGGCCAAACGGGGCTGGGGACGGGGATTGTATTCTCCGTCTCCGGTTCTTCGATTTCCGTCTCGTTTATCTTTTTTTTTTAATATTTTTTTCTTAATTTTACCCTTTTAATTTTCAAATAAATATATATTTGTTGGTGATATTATCTATACATATGAATAATTTATTTGATGATTAACATTATAGTTGAAACTTATAGATATGTAAAAAAAAATCTAATTTTTTTGAATTTTTTGTTCAACAAATAGATAAAAAATGAAAAAGAAAAAAAATAAATTGAAAAAAAATTCCCGCAGAGAATCCCCGAGAAAAAAATGGAGATTTTTCGGGGACGAGGATTGAATTTTATGGCAGACACAGGAAAGCCATTCCCCGGCTCCGTGGACATCTCTGGACCACACATTCCTCTCTCTCCTCCAATTTTATCCTTTTTGTATTATTGTTTAAATATGTTTTACTTTTAATATATATTTTTGAAATAATCTTTTTGGGGTAGTTTTTTTTTTTTTTTTTTTTTTTTTTTTTTAATCTTTTAACGATGATGTGTGGTTAATATATGTTAAATCTTGATAAGATGTATTTTTTTTCAATGAATTTAAATTTGTTATACATGCGACCCATTGTAAATTTTTTGAAATTTTGGTGAACAGACCAAAATCAAAATTTTTAGATTTTAAGAATTGGGAATCAAATTCAAATATCCAAAATTCAAACATATCAATTTTATAGTTTCAATGATCAAAGAGAAGCTAAATTCAAAACTCGATGGCCAAAATTGTTAGTTTTGTGTGTTTAAGGTACATTTTACCATTGTTAGTTATGTGCATGATAATTGAATCTTAAACCTCAAGAAAAGAAGTATATATCAATTAGCAGTAAATTTTTATTTTTATTTTTTTCATATTTTCAATAAAAAAAATAAGTTGAAGATATCCAACATGCTCGCGTTAACATAACTAAAATATTTAGAGTCAAATATTAAAGGTGATCAAAAAACCCAAAAATTTGAAGAACCTGATCTACCCAACCCATCAATTAGATACGTTGGATTATCAACTCATTTGGGTTGAGTTAGTTTATAAAATATATATATATTGATTCTTACATTAAACTATGTGGTTTACTTTGACTCAAGCTAACTCAGAGTTTATTATCAATTTAATTTTCTTTTTTACATATAACGTAAATATATATCATATATTTATTTGATTAATTATTATGTTAGTCTTTTTAGTCTCCTAAATTCTTTAAAGTATTTTTGTAGAGTTTTTTTTTTAATATATCTATTGTAATATAAATTAAAATTAAATTATTAACGGAAGTTCTGGCATTGATTTATATAAAAATTGAAAAATAAATAACAAATGAATATTTTAATTAAAAACAAAAACAACAAATAACTCAACCCAATTAAAATATAAGAGTTTAATTGGATCGATGAAACACAAAAAATTAAATTAAGTTAATAGATTTATCGATTTGGAATTTTAGATGGATTAAAAATACCCTTCTAACCAAACCTAATTTATATAAACCTTTTTTTTCAACAGTATATAACTTAACAGACAAATTTTTTATAATGATTATTTTATTTTATTTTGAAACTCTAAGAATTAAAAAACAATATTTAAAAGTTTATGGATTAAAATGAAACAAAATTAAAAGTATATAGACTAAAATTAAACTTTTAAAAAGTCTAATAACCAAATAGTATTAAGAAATTTGTTGTAGATAGCAAATTTTTACATCACTATAATTACTTTGTAAAAACATTTTAAATATAGTAAAATATTTTAATTTTCATTATTTCAACCAACTTAACTTGATTCAACCTATCAATTCACTTGATTTTGAAACTATGGTGGTCATCAATCTTTTTTTTGTTAGTTTTTTTTTTTAGATATTTTTTTATCAAATATCGACATTTAACTTTGCATGGCACTGTTGTTGTTTTTTTTTTTTAAAAAAAAAATATATAAAACAGACTCTGTTCTAAAGTATTAAAATTTTTAAATGGTTCCATAATTGTCAATTAAATCAGAGTCATATCCGCAGCTTAATTGTGTTTGTAAGTGGCTATATAAATTTACTAACTTAAACTTTTTTAAAATAATGCAACAAAAAAATAAACTTTTAACTGTCATTTATGGCCATTCATCATTTGTCAGCTGGATCAAATTGCCATTTTACAGCAAATTGAATGGATCAAATTTTCAATAAATTGAGCTACCATAGAATTTTATACGTGAAAGTTGTAGCCTTTGGACATTGAAGTGCATTTATTTAATGAAAAACTAATAATAAAATTCGATAAATTTTGGATACGAAAAATCCATATTATCCTTTAAAATTCGATAAATTTTATTTCATCAAATTTTGTTCTAACTTAGGAATCTGATCCGTGTTCTTTTTTTTTTTTTTTGAAACAATAATCTCATGACCAGTGTAAACTTAAACAAAAGTTGCAAATTTTACCTTTATGACAAACTTTTACCAGAAAATTGTTATAAAAAAAACATTGTCGAGAATGAGTTGATAAGTATAAAACCTTTATGACAAACTTTTACCAGAAAATTTAAACCATTATGAACATTTATAAAGTATAAAATTAATAGAATTGTACAAAGAGGAAAACAACATTAAATTAATGTTTTGCTCAAATTTGTGACTTTGATCAAATTGGTTGATGCATGATTGATATTATGAAAATATAACTCAACTTTGTGCAAAACACGAGTAATAACTTCATTTGTTTAAGTTTAATAGTTAAATTTGATGAAAGCCAAATTGAGGAGTAACAATGGATATGAGTGGTAAGTGTTTGTTTGTAAGGGTGTTTGGAATATTTATTGGGAAATTCAGATGCCACAAAGTAAAAACAGTTTTTAAGCAATGTGCAAACATACACAATTATTGCAGCAAGTGATAAGTAATACAAGTCATCCACATGAGCTAAAAGATTAGTCTATGTTCCTAATCATGTTCAGAGTCAGAGTACATAAAGTAAAGAAATATTTTGCAGATTGTAAAGATGTCGCATAAGACTGGTATTCTCTAATACTTACTTCTTCATCTGTTGAGATTTTTCTACAACAACAGATTAAATTATGCAAAGTTATATAAAATGCAATTTATATTGAAACTGGTGCAGATTACACACATTCATAAGTCAAATCAGTTTAAATCTTTCATTTTTATCTCTTTGTGTAATTTAAAATTTATTATCATAAAAGTTTATTTAAACATGATAATCTTTCGGTTCAAGTAAGGTTTCAAGGCTAAATAGATGTTGCTGCATTCCAACTAACTCTATCGTTGAGAGTTATCACTAGCCTCAAACAAATCATACAAACGATCCTAACAAGCAAAACACTGCAATTAGAACTAAAATGTGTAAAGCAGGCTAAATCGGGAATTCAGGGTCTCAAAATTACCTAAGACTGCCTAAAAAGAACTCACACGAAAATGGAGCAAAATAGACTCGGGTTGAAAAAGTCGTAGGAGGGCAGCGACGCGTGGATTGTGCCTCCATATCGAAAATCAAGGATAGACATGCCATGCTAAAGTTCAATCAACAACACTTCAATTTTTTGGACAGCCGCAATTCGACATCTTCAAGGCTCTAAAAGCTACACCAAAACACGAATAGCCTATCAAATTGGCTGCCTCGAAAACCACACCTAAACCGAGTATGAATAGCCTCTAAAACTAAATGCCAAAAGAATAAGAGAAAAAAATACAAAATTGATGCCTTTAAGTGGACGATGAACAATGCGAACGATGACGGTTAGAGAAATGAGTCAACACGAAAAATTCATGAAAATTGACTAAAAATCTACACATAAACCGGAATAAGAACAACATTTAAAACTCATGGAAAAATCAAGAAACATCACCTTGAGGTAGACTATGCACGAAGCAAAGAAATGCGACGTAAAAAAATCTAAAAAGAAATCGAATCCTTCCCATTCAAGAACTAGATTTTTTTAAAAAAAAATCATTCACTTTCATGAGTATAAAAATTGAGATTAAGGTCCGACAACAAAAAGATTTTAATTTGAAATATAAAAGGAATGAAATAGAAAACAAGCGTTGAGATCGATGCAACAAACCACACGCGAAATAGTGGATAATCGAGCAAGAAACTCTCGACCAAGGATTGAGATCGATATAGCATGATTTAAACTTTATAACAGTCTAATCCTATAGTATCTCCTCAATGTTTGGTCAAATTTTCCCCACAAAAATGCTACCTAAATTACAAAGACGCCCTCCACAATTCTCCAAGACAAAATGACAATTAAGTAATAAAAAAATTAAAACTTTCTTAGTTTTTTCGTCGTTCAAAATTGAATGCGACAAAATCAAGATTAAAGTATTTAAGTTGGGAGAGTAAAAAACAATTAAAAAAATGTCCAAAAGAAATATAATAACTATAGTCCTCAAAAGGGAAATTTGTTTGGTGGTGGGTTAAGAGCCGAGAACAAGGTAAATTGGTGTGTGCTTTTACACGACCATTATGGTGCACGTGGGGATGGAAGATATAAATAACAATAATTTAAAAATATGTCTAATTACGAATTTACCTTTAGAAGAAAATCAGATTTTAGTTGAATTATTATAAAAGGAAATTGTAATAGATAACTTATTTTAATCAAATAATTATAAATTTAGTGAAATTTAAAAATATTTGTATTTATAATTATAAACATGTTATTATTAATACTCATAATACACTATTATCAATACAATATTATATGTTATTAGTATAATATTGTATTTTTGTTTTTGAGAATACAATATTGTGTATTAATATAAAATTATATATTAATAAAACAGTATAATTATTAATACTTATGATTTTATTTTTTTTTTTTATTTTTTTTTGCCTAATATTGTAGATACTTTCTGAATTTGACCTATTTCTTAAAAAATCCCATTAAAAAAAACAAGATTTTTAGTTAAAATTTTTTTTAAGTCTAATGTAATATTAGTCTCTTCACTCCCAAATCTTGGTAGAATCTAATAAATTCATAAGGTTGTTAAGAGTACTGTCAAATATTTATCATGTGTAAATTTTTTTGAAGTGACATTTTTTTACTCATGGCATGATTTAAATAATTGATTTGAGAAAATTAAATTGTCAATTTTTAGAGAAGCAACATTAAGCGGCCAATTTCAATTCAATTTCATCCAATGGATACTTAATCCACACCTCAATAAAATAGTATTATTTAATTGACACATGATAATTATGAATATTTAACTCTCATGTATTAAGTATCTTATAAACTATTTTGAGATTTAATTTAATTTTTTATTTTTAAATAATAGAGATTAAATTTTATTTTTATTTTTTTAATTAAGAGATTAACTTTATAATTTATAATTCTCAAAAAAAAAAAAAAAAAAAACTTTATAATTTATAACCGTCATAGAGGTTAACTTAATTATCAAAACAATTTACTTTAAAAAAAAAAATCAAAAAAATCAAAACAATTTTGGAAAATTCAAAATTAATAATTTCAAACTGTCTAACCACCTTATCTATAATTAAATATTTATCATTTTTTTAACAATTAAATTTAATAAATGTTGGACATATTTATGTGGTTTATCTTTAATATATTTAAATGATATATGAACTACTTTGACTTTGACTTTGACTTTCAACTTTATATTATTTAATATGATATCAAAATTTGATGTAAATTATTCTTATTGGTAACCTAAATTCTGAATAGATCCAAGTGAGTGATTTGGATCCTCTAAATTCAAATCCAAGTATTGAACATGTTGAAGATATTGACCCATTATTTTGAGATGGAATTTTATACTTTTATTTAAAAAAAAAAAAAAACTCATATTATTTATTGTCTATTACCATAGTCAGACATTTATTGTATAATCAAGATGGGCTTTAGATTAATTTGAAGAATGAAATATATAAATAAATAATTTAATTTAATTTTACATGTAAAATGAATAATAATAACTGTGAGGTTATGTTTGTTTTTTGGACATGAGAAATGGTAATAACCACTCTTCAACAACCTCTCGTTTGTTTTTTTTGTAGTAAACAACTATTCTTAACCTCTTTTCAACCACTCGTTAATCACTCTTCAAACCCTCTATCAAATTTTTATTTTTATTTTTATAAAAAACCCTTTTTTTATCAAATGTCATCAAACATATCTTTTAATACTAACATCAATATTCAAATGTCTTTTCAAAAGTAATTTAATTCTACGTTCAAGGATTCGATCTTAAAAAGAATTATTTAATAAAAATTTATTAATTAATTTTAATTTTAATTCATAGAAAACCTCATTTTTGTAATAAAAAGTTTATGGTAAACATATTTCTTAAACTATGAAAAATTAATAAGAACAAATTTGTAAATAAAATATAGTAATAAATTAACAATAAATACTAAATTTGAGCTTTCTTATCGTTATAAATATTAAAATTTGACATTTAAAAGTAAAAGAATCAAAATAAAACAAAATTGAAAGTAAATAGACTAAAATGACATTTTAGTTGTTTTTAAATAATTAAAATAATAAGTCAAATTTAATAAAGTTAGGCAAAGGAAAAAAAAAAAAAAATATATATATATATATATATATATATATATATATATTTTGAAGTTATGAATTTTTCTTTTTTTATTTTTGTGTTAGGAAACAAATATTTTAATTACTATATAATATATTTTGTTTACTTAATAAGACCATCATATCCTACTATTTTCTATTTTTTTATTTTTTAGAATAATATATTTTTACACGTTTCACGTAAGTATGTTTTCTACTACTCTCAATGATCTATTCAATGATAAATTTAGTTCAAATTTTTAAAATTTACTATTGCTTGCTTGATCTATGTTACTAACATATTTAGTAACAAAATGTAAAACTAAAAGTTGATTGATAATTCAATATGATAATTTTTTTATTAATTTTATGGGTGTATATGTGTGTCAATGAACTAAAATGTCATGAATTTGAATTATTATTCAACTAAAAAACATAAAAATGCTTTTTAAGATTAGTTAACAATAATTGAGGTGAATAATTAAAATTCATACATTTTTAATTATAGACTACTCCGACCACATTTTCAAAAAAATAAAAAATAAAAAGTATCAACCACTATTAACTTCAATCCCCAAACAAGTAGTTGATTTCTTTACTACTTTTAACTTCAATTTTCAAACAAGTAGATAATCATTTCTAACTACTGTTAATTCCTTTTTTTCCTTCCACTCCGCTATTTTTTACCAAAAACAAACACTCTGAAGGAGAAAGGAAAAGAAACAAGAAAGATACGTAACATCATGATAGAGACAGTGAAAGGTCACACCAACAATTGTCGCAAAAAAATAAGAAATAAAATAAAACAAACTTTATTAAAGGCGTAATTGTAAACACCCACTGTCTCCTTCCCTCTCTATATTTCTTTCACCTTTCTCTTTCCATTTCTCAAACTCTCAACCCCACTAAACATTCATTTATACATTCCCACTCTTTCAATGTCAATTCACAATTTTACCCCCCAAAACATCTCATTATTTGTCCAAATTGTAATTATTGACTCCTAAACTTTTAATCCAAACAATCGCATCTTAAATTAGGTTACATATTTCATAAGTTTAACAAATTATTTAGTGTTGAAGATGTCATTATTGTCCAATGTAAAAAAAGTAAGAAGACAACATAAAATTTATAATATAAATTGACTACTCTTCTCATAATACCAATTAATTTTGAAATGAAATTCTATATTATCTAATATTATATTGAGACTCATTATACTTGAATGAGTATGCGGTCTAATAAAATAAAACAAAACTTTAATCAAAGATAAATTAATCTAAAGTAAAATAACACCATTTTAAGAGAACATGTGATAGTCAACTATTAATATTTTAGTTACAATTGATTAGATGAAACGAACAAGGAAATGAAAATTCATTTGGACTTTATTTTTTTAGCAATACTTATTTAAGAGTTAGTAAGTATTTCTAAAATATTTATTCATCCTTAGAACTACATATTTTTATTTTTTTTTTGTATTTCTCTCTTCACTTTGACGTTTCTCTCTCTACATCAAACATGTGGTTCAAGAGTGGATAAGTATTTTATCCACCCATAAGTAAGTATTGTTTTTTTTTTTTTTTTTAATACACTAACATCTCTAAAAACTCAACTTTAATGAGTGAATGAATTTAAACTTTGTATAAGGTTTTTTTTTTCCCTTTTTACATGCATAAATGCATGAATTAACATAAAAGCAGAGAAAATGGTTAGTGTCAATAAGAACGATAGTTAAACAACATTAATATTATCCAATGATCAATAAATTATGGATTCGAATCTTTTCACTTAAAAATTAGTGTTTGAGTTTAACCCACATAATTGTGAGTGCAAAGATAAAAAAATTATAAAAACATTTCATATACTATTTAACCATAGTTTTTAAAACAGTATCTTTGTAAGAAAAACAATACAGATCGGGTTGAAGAATTGATTGAGCTATGGAAGATTGATACTATGTTTGAAATACAGATTATTGTAACAAATTATGAAAATAGTGCCCAAAATGTTGATTATTATAACAAAAGCAAAATCGTATTATTATAATGGAAATAAAAAAGGATTAATCTTAAATATGAATATAAAAAAATGGTGTGAAATAACAGTTTAAATTTGGATGAGACCAACGGTTGTTATAACCTGCTCCAAACAGGGTTTAGGGTGATTTCCTTCCACATAATTATTTATGAGAAATATTTACATAATGTTCGGGTATAATGTATAAAATAATGTCCACTTTATTTTTTTATTTTTTTATCTTTTAAATTTAGAATCAAATAAATTGTGGCTCATATTAAATCACATAGATAGACATTATTTTATGTATAATATCCGAGCATGATATAAATATTTCTCTTTATTTATCCACTAAAATTTGTTGTTTATAAAGCAATCCAAAAAGAGTGAAAAAAGGATTAAAAAAAGGAAAAAAAAAAAAAAAAAGGTTTGAATGTGTGTTTTTATTTTGACACTTGAATCGATGTGTGTGTTGTCTGGTAGATTTTGTTTGTATTAGTCTGCCACTCCTTTTTGCTTTAATCGCCCGCATCTTTCGTACTCTTTCTCATATGTCCTTGTCTCCCCAAACCCATTCTTATTCTCATTTCCCTCTTTTTTTCAACCCAACCCCTCATCTTTCATTTATTTACACTTCTCACAACTCACATCACTTTAAAACTTCATTTCTTTTTCTCCCTCAAATTAGACTTCTCTATTTGTAATAGACGGTTATTGTCATCCATTCACCATAAAGATATCAAGACGGGATTGGAGAATGACTTTTTTCTCTCGATTTTTATGATTTTTTTTTTGCAAGATTTGAGATGGGATTTCCTTCAAAAAAAATTGGCGGAGATCGAATTCTCCACGAAATTTTTTTTTCTATTGATAATTTCTCTCCCATATTTTAATATTTACATATATTTTCATCATAAATTTTTCATTGAAAGGTATATATTGATTATCAAATTGTTAAAGAAAAATACTCACTTAAAAAATATTTCTACATACAAAATCTATCTAAAATTAAATTGGTAAAAATGAGAAGATAAAAATAAAATTTTACAAAAAATTTAAAAATATATATGACGGGGCGAGTATCAAGGAACTGTCCCAATCCCCATTTAGCTTACGGAGAATTTTTTATCGCTCGCTCTCTTTTCCGTCCCCGCCTAAACATGACTCACCGTGGATAAAATGGATATTCCTAATTGAGCATTTACTTTCCATAAATTCATATAATAAATGAGAACCTAGAGAAAGATATATGTTTTTTAGATAAAAGTTCATTTGAACCTATTAGATATATCCATTTTAAAATTGAACGAAAGTACATAAGTTGAAATTGAATATTTAAAGGGCAAGGATGGAAATGAAATCAAATTTAAAACAAAATGATCAAAATAATATTTTAACCAAAAAACTAATTGTGGGATAAGAGAAATATAAATGAGTATAGATGAACTTGGAATAGAGAATAATGATTAACAAGAAAAATAGTATCTATATTTGAAATGAATAAAATGATTATCTATATTTGAACTGAAACAATTATTATGAAAAAGTTGTTTTACGTATTTGAGTGTATGAAATTGTTAGGAAAGAAAATCATTACTTGTGTTTAAGGTGCTAAAATGATTTTGGAAACAAAATATTACTTACGAAAAAAATAAATATTGACTATAAGACAAATAAAAAATGATTGTTGAGAAAGGATTTTTAAAAAATGAATAATATTTATGAAAGATGAATATTGACTGTGTGAATAACAAATATTGATCATAAAGATAACGATCATTAGTGACTCTATAGTCCAAATTTAGATAAGAGAATTATTTTCCATCTATTCAATTTGATTATTTTGCCTCAAACATCCTTAAGTATTTTGATGATTTCAAAAGGGGAGAATGCTTATACACTAGTATTATTAGTTTTGAAAAGGAAATGAATATATACTTTTATAGGTGAAATTGATCAACCAAATCTTAAGAAAGGCTGATTTATTTGCTGATATGAAAAATGAAATGGAAAGCAACAATATATGAGGAGTCTTTTGGGTTTTTCGAAGGGTGCAATAATTAATGATATATA
>JBBMKA010005613.1:0-11298 GCA_037833695.1 Sechiopsis laciniata | reverse complement strand
AAAGCATCAAATTACTGCCAAATGTTCCATCCAATACTTGACATGTTTTGAATTAAAAGGAGGCACAAAGATTAGGTATAAGCCCACAAAATTTATCATGTTGAGGCTTTTGCTTTTTGTCATGTTTTGAATTAAAAGGAGGCACAAAGATTAGGTATAAGCCCACAAAATTTATCATGTTGAGGCTTTTGCTTTTTGTTTGAACTTTACTTTTATTTATTTGTGTGAGAAATTAAATGAATATTTGAAGACTAGAATCTCCCACTTATAAAGAAGCAAGTAATATTTTGTCAGAGTTGAATTACTCTAATGCAGCCATATAAACCATGTAAACTTAAATTTGGTAATTCTTAAAGAATTGTTTGGAACAGAGAATTTCTAATCTTTGTTGGTGAGTTATAATCGTTCGTGGATTATCATTGTTTGTATTTGAAGTATACATAATAATTAAATTAAGCATCATTGTCTCATATTTGTTTTTGGAGATATGTTTTTTTTTTTTAGTCTTACAACAACTTGGAGTGGAAATATTCGAACTTATAATCTCTTAGATCCCGTTTGATAACCATTTGGTTTTTTTATTTTGGTTTTTGAAATTTAAACTTATTTTTACTCATATTTCCTACAATGTGTTCCATCTTTCCTACAATGTATCCAACTTTTTTTAAGAAAATATGTGAATCTTAAGCAAATTTCATGAACAAAAACAAACTTTTGAAAGCTACTTTTTTTGTTACCAAATTTTGGTTTGGTTTCTACAAATATAGGTAAGATGTAGATATCTATATAAAAGAAAACATATGATATGGTAGTTGTTGTAGGCTTAAATTTCAAAAATAAAAAACTAAAAACAAAATGGTTATCAAACAGGATCTAGTCATTAGATATATATATACATGGATGATATTGAGCTACAGTGACTGTTTGAAAAAATATATATGATAGTTGCATGAGTCATTATCATTTCTGTTAGGATGCAAGTAATGACTACATCATGTGTTAATTTCGACCTTCCTTTAGATTGATTCATTTGACATGGCCCAAGATCTCAGTCCAATCTTTCAAACGTTGATTCATTTATGCCAGATGTACGACTGCGATTTCACCAGCCATCAAGTGATGAACAATTGTGATTTAGCCACCACGAGTAGCAGCTGTTGTTCTCTTGTGCAACGTGTTGCCAACTTGATTTTCAGCTTCGAACAAAAGGGTTTTATTCTTCATTGTTGATTATTTGCCCTAGTTCTTCATGCGGTTCTTCTTGACAATGAAGCCCTGTCAATTTTGCCAAAAAGCTCGATGAATATCAATGAATAGGTATGAACGTTCCTCTTTTCTTCATCTTCTGTGATTTATCTCTTTAAATCTAACTCTTTCCTTGATTCTAACTTCTTATGTGTTTTCTTTTGAGTACTCATACATGGATGAACACAAGCATGAAGATGTAGAAGAGTAAAAGAGAGAAGATAATAGAAAACAAAGGTCTACCTCCACGGAAGAGAACACAAGTTAGTTTATTTTCATTTCTTCAAAATAT
The DNA here is from genome assembly GCA_037833695.1 of Sechiopsis laciniata. Lineage (NCBI taxonomy): Eukaryota > Viridiplantae > Streptophyta > Magnoliopsida > Cucurbitales > Cucurbitaceae > Sechiopsis > Sechiopsis laciniata. The sequence goes on along the minus strand of JBBMKA010005613.1, from coordinate 9,761 downwards.
TTGATACCACACACTCTCACAAGCATACACTACTCACACATTTTTTCTACAACTTAGATTGCTTTATATACACATTAGGTAGTTGATAAGAGGTTAGAGCTTTAGGTTGTTCTGTTGGCTGATTTGTTTGAGCTAAAAAACTGATTCTGTTGATTCAAGAGTTTGTTAGGCTTTGTGATTGATTGCTTGTTTGGTTGAGTTGTTGATGTACAAAGACTTTACATCGGCAAGATGTATTGTACATTGACATTCAATATTAGCAATCTCCACCTTGAATTCAATTCTCTCCATGTTCTCTCCAGTTTCCATTTTTGTCTTTAGTTCATAGGGGAGTTTACTACTCCAAGTAGACTTAAGCAGTGTTCAAATTTTCCTTTAATTACTTCCTTGGTTAGCATATCAACTGCATTGTCTTCTGTCTTCACTTTGAGTACAACAACTATCACTTCTTCTACTAGATCCATTATAAAATATAGTTTTACATCAATGTGTTTCGATCTTCCATGGAACTTTTGGTTCCTTGTAAGATGTATAACACTTTGGTTGTCGCATAATATCTCTACCGTGTCTTATGCATACCCCAATTCTTCTAGTACTCCTTTCAACCATATAGCCTCCTTAATAGCTTATGAAGCAACTATGAATTCCGCTTCAGTTGTAGATTGTGCCACTACTGATTGTAGGTTTGCTTTCCAACTTATGAGATTGTCTCCAAATAGGAAGACAAAACCAGATACGGATCTTCTCTTGTCTAAGTCACCTCCATAGTCCGAGTCTACAAATCCTCTAATTAGTGGTTTATGAGATATAGGTGTTTTATATAGGAGACGTATGTTTGGTGTTCCATTTAAGGATCTGAGAACTCACTTTGTTGCTTCCTAGTGTGATTTCTAGGATTTCCCATGTATCTACTTATTAGACTAGAGCAATGTGCTAAGTCTGGTTTAGTGCACACCATTAGATACATTAAGCTTCCAGTGACATTAGAGTAGGGTATCTTCTTCATCTTATCTTTACCCTTTTGGTAAGTATGAGAGTTTCTAGCAGATAACTTGAAGTGCTGAGCTAGGGGTGTGCTCACAGGCTTCGAGTTATTCATATTGAACCTAGATAGATTTTTCTTAGCATAGGTTCCTTGAGATAGGAACAGTTTTCCCATTCTCATATCTCTCCTTATCTCCATTTCAAGAATGACCTTAGCTGAACCAAGGTCTTTCATTTCAAACTCAGAGTTCAACAGATTCTTTATCTTCTTTAGTGCTTCTAAGTCTTTGCCAGCTAGTAGCATATCATTTACATATAGTAGAAGATTAGTGAAATCCCTTTTGCTGGATCTTTTAAATATACACAAACATCATAATGACTTCTGTTGATGCCTATACTTAGAATGAAGTCATCAAACCTTTTGTACGAACATCTAGGTGCTTGTTTAAGACAATATAGTGATTTTTTTTAGCTTGCATACTGGGTTTTTGTGCTTCTGATTAGTGAATCCTTCTGGATGATCCATATAGAGTTTTTCATTTAAATTTCCATGAAGAAAAGCTATAGTTACATCCATCTGTTTCAGTTCTAGGTTTGCACAGGCTACAATAAATAGTAGAATTCTGAAAGAGGTGTGTTTCACTATTGGTGAGAAAATTTCATTGTAGTCTACACCATTTTTCTGCTAGCTACTAGTCTAGCTTTGAATTTTATGACTTCTGCAGTTCCAGTCAGTTTCCTTTTGAAAATCCATTTACATGGAATAGATTTCTTGTCATTTTAAGTTTGACTAGATCCCAAGTCTTGTTCTTGTGAAGTGATTGAATCTCATTCTCCATTGCTTCAAACCATTTGAATTTATCTATGTTCTTTAAAACTTCATCAAAGTTCTAAGGTTCTTCTTCTAAACTTCCAGGATATTCAGAACTTATGCAATTAGCTTGAGCATATCTTGCAGGTAGCTTGATTTATCTTCTAGGTCTTTCTGTTCTATATATTAGTTTATGAGGATCTTCTAGAGGATCTGAAACATCAATTTCTTTAGATGTTTCTTCTGGTGACTCTTCCCTCTAGGTTTAAAAAGACCAAGTTCTCTGTGTAGCTTCACCTTAGAATTAGGTGGATCTCCTCCTTCACCTTCTGTAGTTTCACCCTCTAAGGATTTTGAGTTCATGTAGAACTTATCTTCTTTAAATACTACATCTTTGCTTACTAGGCTTCTATTATTTTCAAAGTCCTAGAGTTTGTAACCTTTTGAACCATAAGGATAGACAATGAACATACATTCAGGGCTCTAGGTTCCAGTTTACCTTGCTTTTTGTCAATGAAAGCTATACATCCAAACACCTTTAGATTTGACAAGTCAAGGGTTGACTGTGTCCATTTTTCTTGAGGAGTTTTGAATCTTATAGTTGTACTAGGACTTCTGTTGATAGTATAAGCAACTGTGGCAAATGCTTCGGCCCAAAAATCTTCTTTAACTTTTTGATTCAGACAGTATACATCCTACTCTCTCCATGAGAGTTTTGTCCATCCTCTCTGCAACCTCATTCTGTTGAGGTGTATAAGGAGTGGTCTTGGGTTTAGTAATACCAAGCTTAGAATAGAAATTGCTCATAAATTCTAAGCCATTATCAGTTTGAAGTTCTAAGATACTTTATATTCTTGTCTGTTTGAAGTTCCACTTTATTTTTTCATTCCACAAACTTTGAGAAAGTTTGGCCTTTGGATTTAAGTAGATAAACCCACACTTTCCTTGAGAAATCATCTATGAGTAATAGAAAGTACTTGGACCCATTCCAAGATGGAGTTTGAGTTGGCCCTCATATATCAGCATGAATATAGTTCATGGTACCTTTAGAGTGATGTTCTCCTTTGGTAAATCTGAGTTTCTTAGCTTTCCTTGAGATACAGTGTTCACAGAATTTGAGCATTTTGGTTCATATGTTCTGTATTAAACCCTACTTGTCTAGTTCAATCAGTTCTTGCTCCTTGATATGTGACAATCCTCTATGCCATAGTTCTATGTCTTCCAGTTTTGAAGACTGGAAACTAGAGCATACTTAAGAATTGAAACATCCCACAGAAAGTACAGTCCATCGTGTCTTCTTCCACGTAGGACCTCTCTTCCATCTTATAGGATCTATAAATGTCCACATTTGCCTATAAAGGTGCATCCTTGCTCATCTAGCATTCCTAAAGAGATTGAATTCCTCCCTAGATTTAGAACATGCCTAACATTTTTTAGACGAACCACTTTATTGTCTTCAAGTTTCAATAGTATTGAACCAAGACCCACAACCTTACAAGTATGATTGTCCCCCATGTAAATTGAGTCACCCTCCCATGATTTGTAGTCCACAAACCATACTTTATTTGAGGTCATATGTTAGGTACAACCTGAGTCTAAGACCCAAGTATCTCTTATCCTCATTCTTTTTATCCATGTGTTGGTCTTTTGATGTCACTAGGGCTTTAACATATGAGTATAAGCTTTCTCCAATAGAGGCATCAGCTTTTCCATAATCTTTAAAGTAATCCCCTTTGCTTCCAAGTCTTTGTTGTTGTTATAGCTCTTTTTTTAATAGTCTTTCTTATAGTGATCCCTTTTGTAAGATCTCTTGTAGTCTTCTTTTCGTTTAGGGCAATCTCTTTTGAAGTGTCATTCTTTGTGATACAGAAAATATTTCAAGCTGATTTGTTCTTGAATTGTTTGAAGGACCCTTTTTCCAGTCTTCTGTTTCTTAGAAAAGTTCTTTCCCTTTGAATATAGTAGTTCTGCTCTACCTGCATTCTTATTCTCTGTTTTGATTTCGAGTTCCATACACTTTAGGGCATTAATAACAGTGTCTAGTGTAACTATGTCTCTACCGTATTTCATAGTAGTTCTAAAATCTTTGTAAGTTTCATGGATAGAATTTATATGGATTGCAGCTTCACTTTCTGATTCTAATTTTTCTCCTGTTCTACTAAAATCAGCTGTGAGTTTCTTGAACTCATCTAGGTTTTCTGTTAGGCTTTTAGAGGGATTGATTTTGTATGAAAATAGTCTTTCCCGTACATAGAGTTTATTAGGCACATAGAGTTTAAGTCATACCTTGTAGATGAAGTCTTCATCCATTACTTGCCTGAAGATTGGGTCACTAAGATTCAGCATAATAGTGGTTGTGGCAATATCTTCTATCTTCTTCTTATGTTCTTCAGTGAAAACAACTTTCTATTTAATAGGATCTTCAATGGCTGCTTGAGCCTTTTGTGCAATCAAAATGATTTTGATTTTCTTTGCCCAAAGTGCAAAATCCCCTGCCCCACTAAACTTGTCAATCTCATACTTTGTTGCAGTAGCCATGTCTTCAAATGTAAGCTTCATGATCTATCTTCTCGAATAGAAATCTCATGTTTCTTGAAACTTCCAGACCTTCTTCTCTTTGAACCAAGAGCTCTTATACCGGTTTTTTAATTTCAAGCCTTCATTTAGATTGATTCATTCGACATGGCCCAAGATTTTAGCCTAATCTTTCAAACGTTGATTCATTTATGCCAGATGTACGACTGCGATTTCACCAGCCAACAAGTGATGGACAATTGTGATTTGGCCACCATAAGTAGCAGCTGTCGAACTTTTGTGCGACGTGTTGCCAGCTTGATTTCCATCTTCGAACAAAAGGGTTTTGTTATTCACTGTTCATCATTTGCCCTAGCTCTTCATTCGTTCTTCTTGACAATGAAGCTCTGGCGATTTCGCCAAAGAATTTGATGAATATCAATGAACAGGTATGAACGTTCCTTTTTTCTTCATCTTCTGTGATTTATCTCTTTGAATCTAACTCTTTCCTTGATTCTAACTTCTTCTGTGTTTTCTTTTGAGTACTCATACATGGATGAACATAAGCATGAAGATGTAGAAGAGTAAAAGAAAGAAGATAAGAGAAAACAAAGGATTTACGTATTCGGCCACAAAGGCCTACCTCCACGGGAGAGAATACAGGTTAGCTTCTTTTCATTTCTTCAAAATCTTTGATACAACACACTCTCACAAGCATACACTACTCACACACTTCTCTCTACAACTTAGATTGCTTTATATACACATTAGGTAGTTGATAGGAGGTTAGAGCTATAGGTAGTTCTATCGGCTGATTTGTTTGAGCTCAAAAACTGATTATCTTGATCTGAGAGTTTGTTAGGCTTTGTGATTGATTGCTTGTTTGGTTGAGTTGTTGATGTAAAAAGAACTTGCTTCGGCAAGATGTATTGTGCATTGAAATTCAATATTAACATCATGGTTTAACATTATTTGTAGGATGCATGTAATCATCAATGAGAAAAGCTTAGGTGAGATGAATTAATTGGGTCATACAATAATGGTTATTTGATCTTCCAATTTAAAAATAAAAAAGAGAGATTGATATGAGTAGTAATTATCTATATAATTATCGTTAGTTACTAAAGTAACTATTATTAGACTTTCAAACATCTAAGTGTATTTCGTGAATAACCTTTGTTGGTGCTCCAAACATTAGTAATGTTTAAGAGGTGAGGCTTCTGGAACCAATTTGTTTGCATATCTCAAATATCAAATATTCTCTTCATAGGTTGAACTTGAACTTTAAAAAAATAATTGCTCCCATTTGAGATTATAAATGCTTATTTTAGTACTTTTTTTGTTAATGCTTTAACATAAATTTAAATATGTTTTAAATTCTTTTATTTGTATAACAAGTGTAGAAAATTTTAATATCAATCTTACGTGAAGGAATGTATGTTAATTGTGGTTGAGGGTTTAAGTTGGGTTTTCTCTTTTTTTTTTTTTATTAATAAAATTTGAAGGGTTTCGAATAACCTTTTTATTTTTAAGTTGTACAAGATATTACTGAAATTATGCTTTTGTTGATTGTTGAAGTTAGTTAAATATATTAGAAGGTTCGATAGTTGAAATTACTTTAAATTTATATATTTATCTATAAAGATATCTACTGATCAATTAACTTGAGGAAAAGGAAATGCGTGCTCCTATGTTAGTTTTTATATGGAAAGATTGAATAATAGGTATTAATGCAAAGTTAGGAGTGGTACATGACATTTCAAAAATTACAAAATCAAAATGAATTAAATTTTCATAGGTAGAAATAAAAATTTGGCTGCCAAATGACAACATCCAATAGGTTAAGAATAATCCTAACTTATTACTTGATCGAAATCTAGGACTGCTCGATTAATAAATGAGAATCTAGCTGAATAATGCACTAAAATGTACAATGTCTCAAGCATTCAACAGATAGGCACGCAAGTATACGTGGTCATATGCAATCAAGTGATAAGATAAAAGTCATTCTCCACAGGGACTGACTTAACTCTAGATAAGTGTTATTCGAAAAGTCAAGTATAGAAAGTAAATGAAAATTTGGCGTGTGGTAATTTTTACTAAACAATAAGCTTAATAACATTCAAGTGCGACGAAACTGCTTAAAACACTATTGTACTGCAAATTTAAATGCAAACGGATGATGTTGTTAACTTCAGAAACAGAACTAATAACAGTATATTAAAAACGCGTAATGTGACAGTGCTAAAATAGATGCTGAAAATAGTAGCAAATAATTCAATGAGATGACAGGCTCGGGTTGAGGGTAGATTGAGTGTGATTAACATGCAACAAGGGTGAGGCTATGGTGAGAAGCAGACTCCGCACAACACGTGGTCAAATACTTGTTCTCACGATGCATTCATTCTCTTCAAGCTTGAGCTCTCGCATCAAAACTCAAAGCTAAAAACGATGAAATGCCCACTAGCGAGGTGACTATCTCTAGCCTTCCTCTTTAACAAGTAGGAGTTCCTAACACTGAAACTAATGGACATGAATAGATTATCTCTAATCTTTCTCTCTCTCTCTCGAGGTGAAAAGACAAGCAAACATGAATGGATGATCAGTCGAAACATGGTTTTAGTTACAACCCCTATTCTGTCTTAGCCTAACATCCCCCTGCTCACCCGAGGAACATACATCACACACTCGTCCCCTCAACCCTCACCTATATGAACTTACCTCATGGTCATGGTAAAAGAAACAATAACAAAGTATTCGAATGCTATAAACATCATGCAACTACTTCAAACAACAAAACAACAGATATGAACAATGCAGTAATGTAACAGTAGAATAGTACGGGAAGGGTGCAGAACATGAATAACAGAAGAAAACAAGAGAAAAACTACGAAATACTACTAAGCTAGAAAGTTTAAGCAATAATGTGCAGAAACATGGACTACAACCAGAAAAATGAAACTACAATATCAAGTCTACAGAATGTAAATAGAAGAAAACACTAAAGGAAGAAATGCAGAAAAAACGCTGAATGGATGCTTCAGACAATGATGACTCCTTTCCAAGCTGCTCTGAAATCAAGGCTACAACCAGAATTGGAATTATCTTCTCTCATTCTTCTCCAGCCAAAATGATCTTTATACACTCCCCAACTTGCCCAAGATCAACAGTCCAAATTCTAGGGAAAATGGCCCTTGCTTTTGCTCCCCAGCCGACAAGATCTGCCTTTTCAGCTTTTCTGACGCAGGTGCAGAGTTGGCAGCCTTTTTGCAGAAGTTGTCCCCCTTTGATCGAATGCTTACAACATTAGCTTGCTTTCGAATGACTCATCTTTTCTTTCATCAGATTCCCCTAATTCAAGCATGAATTCAATGCTTTTAGAAGCTTCAAGCCCTGCAATGATAAAAAGCTCTTAGCGAAAGTGGGGATTCCAGAGATGCTATCGATAATGCTGTAAACCTCAACTTTTTAGCACAAAAATTATTAATTTTTCTGTTTTCCTGGTCCTTGCCTCTTTTCTAACATGCATCGTGTTTTATAACTAATTCTTTGCCTTAAGGTGGTTCTATGCATCCAAGTGTAATGATAATGCATGACAATAAATACATCCCAAAGAGGACTAAATAACTTTCTAATTGAGAGTTATCATTACTGTTAAGGATCTCATATCGGAAAGACTGGAGGCTTCATAACAATATAAAATAGATATGAGTTTCAAAATCAAACCAATTGGTCTTGAGGTGGAATCTCATATTCTCTAATAATTATATTATAGTTTTTTTATTAAAAAAATTGGAAATATAAGTTATTTAACTTAATGAAAAAAAAAAATTAAAGTTAAAAAAAGAAAAAAAAAAGTTGAGAATTAGATGAAGTTTGATATAAAGTTTGATTGGATTAAATAAAATGTTTAATAAGATGTTGGAAGAAGAGTTGATGAGGGGTTAAATAGAGATTGCATCATACTAAAAATAAATAAGGAGCTGGGACCTATTATGTTCCTCACCTCTCCTCAACTCCAAGGAGTAATTTCTTTCATAATTTAAAATAATCAAAATTTTACTTCTCCATTATGTTAGAAGTCTGATATGTATGATTGGAACTTAATTTATGGTTTAAATGAAATGTTGAGACTTGAGATTCCAATGGGATTGGAATCTAAAATAAAAAATAAGGAAAGAGAGAGAATATAGTTTGGTATATATGCTTTCATGGTTTATATCATTTATTTATTATTTTTTTTCTTCTATATAAAATAATATTTAAGAAATTGAAAGTATATAGGATAAAACATATACTTCATAGCATATAGGATAAAAGCATATGGAAAAGAATTAAACATATACTTCATAGCATTTACCAAAAATGTTATGGAAAAGAATTATACTTCATGGCATTTACCAAAACTGTCCTCGATATGATTTTAAAAAAAAAATAATAATGTCCTCGATACTTATCAATCAGTGCTCGAGTATATCCATTACACATTCGAGTTGTATATTATTATTTTTTTAAAGAAAAATATATTTTTAGTCCGTTTTTTTATTTTTTTGAAATAATTTAGCCCATTTCTTTTAGCCTTTATATTTTAAAATTAATTAACAGATTACTATACTGAATTGAAATTATAATCGATTAATAATGTTATCATTTTGTTTTTGAAATAAATTTTAGTTTTAAATAAAAATAAGCAAAAAAAAAAAAAAAAAAAAAAAAAAAAAAACTAATAAAGATAGGAAGTAAATTGAGTATTATTAAAATGAATAAAGTGTTTAAAATTTTAAAGAATAGAAATTAAATAAAAACTTCACCACATAAGACTAAAAAAGTCTTCTATTGCCTTGTTTTGTTTTGTTTTTTTTTTTATAAGAGAATTTGTTTATTTAATGATTTCTTCGTATTTTTCAAAAAGGATAACATGGTTTAGTTGAATATATTTAACAATAGTAATTAAAATAAGGAGGAGAATAAGAAAGAGAATGATTATTTGTGTTAGGGGTGAGAGTAATGATTATGAGAAAAATAAAATAATGAATATGACGTGAGTGAAAAATAGTGATGTGATGTATAAAAAATTGTTGGAGAGAAAATAAAAAGTAATTAGGAGAAGAACAAAAAAAATGATTTTTGGAAAACGTGATTATGGGAGGAATGATTCCCGGTGGCCCAAATATGGGGAATCATCTCCATTCCCATTCTCCTCCTTATTCTTGGTGGCCCAAACACCCCCTAAACAGTTACATAATGTTTTGAAAAAAATAATAATAATAGTGGAAAGTTGGGGGTAATTGAATTTTGGAGTTTATGGAACGAGAAGCGAGAAGATGAGAGGAAGAGGAAGTGGAGAGAAAGTGCACTGATTTGGAGAGATGAAATACTTGTTTGGAGATTGGTGTTATGAGAGAAGAGAAGATGAGAGATTAATGTGAGTGAATGTGATGTTTATTTTATA
>JBBMKA010005611.1:0-11301 GCA_037833695.1 Sechiopsis laciniata | reverse complement strand
GTGATAATAATGCATGATTTCTTCAATAAAAACACCCTAATGGAGGACTAAATAACTCTCTAATTGAGAGTTATCAAACCCCCAAACTTGAACCATTGCTCGTCCCGAGCAATGCTTCAGACATCTAATAGAAAATGATTTTTTTAATGCTCCTAGCATGCATACATTATCAATAAGATCCATTCTCCGAGTTCTCAGCTTTGCGGCTTTGTTCTAGAATTTTCGTCATAAACTAAAGCTCTCAACTTTCGCTTACACTTTTAGCCTTGCATACTTTTCAAAGTAATTTTTATCCCTAACCACGATTTCTTCCTGCTAGACTAAGAACTTAAACACCCTTAAAGACTAATGCCTAAGACTCCAAAACACCCTACTTAATCTCTTGATCCAATTAAGTTTAGCCAAAGCATCTGATTAGAGCATTTTTACCCACACACACCCTTTTAGCACTTCGAGCCCCCTCAAATTGACTACACCCAAATTCCATAGTTCTTAAAATGGCACATTTGAGCCAAGCGGTGCACTTAAGGAGCGGAAACAACCAAAGTTGAGGCATTGGAAGGAATCGGGATGCTCTCAGCACTATGGCTACTAGCTTTAGTTCCCTTAGGCTTTTCTTTCTTTTTGCACTGCTTGGCTTTTTACCTTATTACACAATTGGCTATTAACCTTATTTGAGAAGAACATTCTTTTCTTTTTAACAATCTTTCTCTTTTTTTTCTTCTTAATGTTGTTCGCATTTTTATTCACATAGCTTAACCAAAATGCTTCGATCTTTATTTTGAATTTAAAAATTTTTCAGTCTTTTTCTCATATGCACGGACTTGCCCTCACCCCCAGACTTGAAATTTTCATTGTCCTCAATGAAGGTGAGGTTTAGTTCCCTTAAACTCAAAATTCTCAAAATTTCTTGCGGGAATGCTTCAAGCTTTTAGATTTAGAATTTTAGAGTTGTCTTATTTCCTTGTTTCGATCAGGGATTAACTTGCTATTAGATTAGAATTATTTTCAAAGGCACACTCATTTAAAAGCTCAAAACTAGGCTAAGTCTTTAGTTTGCTCGGGAAATTTCATAGACAGAACACAATGCTGAGAACATCAGGAATTTTACTATTGACAAAAACTAATAACAAAGAGGCAAGACCAAAACAACTACACAAGCAACAACATGATACTTTCATAACAGCTAACACAAACTATCAAAGCAACACAAACAAATATACTTCTCAAAATAAACATAGTAGAGATAAAATAAAGAACATGAACTTTTATTTAAAACCGGGAGCTGGAGCTTGATCTAGCTTGATCATCATCGGGGCTATCTCCACGAGACGGCGAGGGCGCACCCAAGGCTGGATTAATTCAACTGGGAATTCAGGCAATTGAAGCTACCCCTTCAACTCGACATTTTTCCTAAGCACACTCTCACAGAGCTGGGCATATTCTCAGAACATATGAAGCTGGCCGATAACATGGTTGCATACTTCTTCATTCGCCCTTTTCCTTACCAAGAATTCTTGAATGCCAGCAGCACTTCCAACATCTTTTCCACTGTGCACAACTTTTGAGCAAGCTTCAAGAGTTGAGTAGATAGATCTGATTGGGAGTAGCTGATCTTCTGGCAAAGGCTGAACTCCTTGCCGCATGCATAGCTTGGTGATAAGATGAGGGAAATATAATTTTCCTTCCCTCTTGTTCATGCATCTTTTTATTTCACCAGCTATTATCTTCCCGACATCAATGCTTCATCCTTCCAAGATAGCTGATAGCTCTCAAATAGGTCATTATTTAGCCTGATTTATTGAGTATTTTATTAAGAGATCAAGAAGTTTTTCGAGTTATTAAGATCATTTGAGAATAAAAGTGTAGAAATCAGCATATGGATAGAAAATAGCATCATCGACTCAATATGCGAATTAGATACAAATATTATACAATTGCACGCTAAAAAGCTAGTAAATACAGGAAGTGCTAAACACTAATGCTGGAGGAACGAAACAATATGAATGGCGACGCACATAGAAGAATCACGCGTTCACGAGGTGATCACGCTCGAGAATCACACTAACATGGAAATAAACAGAGAATCAATCAAGCAATTTAAGTGGTGTCAATCAAATCAATTCTAGCAAAAATCAAGAAATCCTGCATTAATGAAGATTTTCTATCTCACTAGGCTTGTCGACCAAGTAAATTAACTCTATAAATTGCAAAAAGAAAGCCGAAGTTTGGTGAGCTAGTCGGGTGGCCAGAAGCCGATCTAAGTGAAAAAAAGCTAAGTCAAAGGGTTAGAGTCTGATTCATGTGAGAAGCAACTTGTGGTCATTGTAGGAGCCGATGACAAGAGGACTGCACACTTCACAGGCGTGCCAATTCCATTTTACTATTTTTTTTTCTTAGGAGTAGTGTAATGATAAACATTTAGTAGTCGTAATAAAATCTGCTGATTTAAACCTCTTACTACGTGTTCGTTATTATGCTGCGTTATAAGAGTTTTGAATGAATTCTCACAAATAGAATCATGTTTAGGGGTGTAGGTTAGAGATTTTTACACTACTGCGTTTGTTTATTTATATGTATATACGCGCTTTGCTATCCATGTATATGACTTGTGGTAAGTCGGAAAGAGGAATCCCATGGAGATCTAGTATGCTACTGTAGGTTGAATGCAAGTCTTTGCATCATTTAGGGAGTTAGGAATAACCTCACTATTGCTCACGTTGCCTCGTTTTACTATGGAGTTCACAGCAGAAGCTGTACTCTCATAAATCACTAAGTGCGGAAGCACTTCTTAGTTGAGGGAAGTAAGAAACTCGATAATTAGTCCCACATTCTTAACATCCTCTGTAATTGTTGATTTATCTTTACTCATTGCATTCATATTTACTTTTTTCGAGCATTTGCATATTTTTAATTCCGCATCCAAAACAAAAAATCAAACACCCTTTACAACCCATTTATTTATTTTTCCGCATAACTCTTGTTTAACGGTATTACTTCTAGACATCAATCTCTATGGGATCGATAAAATACATACTTATCACTTGCTAAAGTTTCTACCGCGTATACTTACGCGTAAGCGATTCCGAGTCTTACTTAGCTTTAAGTTTTCTCTGAGTTAATTACTGAAAAATTATATTAGCACCTGGTACACAATCTTAGCAGATCAAGTTTTTGGCATCGTTGCTGGGGATTGATTATTTAGGATTAATATTATTAGGATGAGAGTAGTTTTTATTGATAAAAGATTGAACTTGTATTTAAGGGGAACTGAGATCCAAGCAACAAGGAAAGAGTCCTAAAACATTACCACAAGCAATAATCATAATAGATGGCATACAATCACTTTGCAAATCAGTATTGGAGCAACAATGACCAACCACCGCAAACACGACTATATTAACATTTATGCTATGCGGAGGAACTACATACAGATTTCAATATGACATAGCCTAACTTGGAGACTCAAATGCATATTGGGGGAGATCACAACAGAAATTTTTAAGAACAAAATGGTCTGCAAAGGGATCACAGTAGTAAGAAGCATACAGAGGAATCTGGGCATCATGAACCTGGACAATCAATGTATCATCTTGAGTAATCTTTAAAAGACACAACTCGACAAGAAGATGAATAGCTGGAACGAAAAAAATGGTTGAGAAAAAATGGCATCATTTTCTCACCTTAGAAACCAACATGCAGAACTAAGGAAATAACCCAACGAAGCGCTGTCAGCAATGCACCAGCAGAAGATACGTATTTAAGGGCCAAAGTGCTTAATGAGGTGTTAGTAATGGAACTTTTCGGTGAACTTTCATGGGAAGATTTCAAGCTAACCATGCTAAAATAAGATGAAGAGGCCAAAGCTCTGGATGTGCAGTAGCGGAAGAAAAAGAGCAACAGATGCGATTGCAGCAACAGGAAAAAGCTTGGGCAAGGTTCGCCATCCCGACCATTCCTAAAACTGAAATTGAGGAATTCGTTGTGAGCGAAGAAGAACAAAAGATGCGATTGCAGCATTAGGAAGAAGCTTGGGCAAAGTTTGCCACCCCAGCCACTTCCTAAGTTAAATTTGAGAAATTTGTTGTGAGCGAAGAAGAACAGAGGATGCGATTGCACAAACAGGAGGAAGCTTGGGAAAGGTTTGCCACCTTGGCCATTCCTACAGCTGAAATTAATGAATCTGTTGAAGTGATAAGTTACAAGATTGAGACCGAGCAAGTTTCTAGTGATGAAAGCTAAAGTGAGGACGAAAGTTCTCAACCAATCCGTATTGTGAGTAATAAGCCTGCAACACTAAGCACAAAGTTTCTAACTTTTTCCAGTTGGGAAAGGGGTGAAACAACAGAACTGTAGGAGAAAAATGATAGCTCGTAGAACAGAGGACCATTAGCAATAGTGTTCAGCATTTTTAGGCTATTGTATGAGCAACCACATTTGAATTGATCAGCCGAGGAAGCGGCACTCAAAAAATTCAACTGAGTTCCAATACTATGTATCAAATCTTATCAACCATGACAAAGGTAGGGCATTTACACATCAAGGTGTATGATGAACAAAGGTAGGAGAATGCTATCAAAGATGGCGTCACCCTTAAAATATATAAGTGGCCCTAGCAAGAACAACATGCCCGAAGAAGATTTTAGCACAAGGATTCCGCCCAAGCCTTGCACAGCAGCATTCCTGTAATGCAAAAACTTGATATTTCTAACTTTGCGCAATAATTTTATTGCATTTTATCAGAATAAATTTTTTTTCCATATTTGTAAATTTTCTTTATTTCCTTACATTTTCAAATTATTAGTTTAGGAAGGAATTGGCTCGATTTTGAAAATAAGGCAGCAGAATTTAAATTTTTTTTCCTTTTATGATTATATCCTCCTTTACACAAGGACTTTTGAAATCTCTGAAAACTCTTTATAAACCTTGTGAAAAACTCAATCACCACATCCCAGCATTGTTCCTCAAGAAAACAATATTCTATAACGAGTAGTCGGAATCAATGGCCACAAGAAGCATGGCAGTCAGTAAAGGCAAGGTAGTAGACGATACTAACGTTGCACATACCGAGGCTACTAGTGCTAACCTTACTATTTCACTGGTAAAGAATAGATTCTGGCAAGAATGGGGATGTCCTATGGGATGTATTTCACATCTAGTACTTACTAAGATAGGCACGTTAGGTTGGGTTAGCTTGGTAATGCCCACCGAGGACGAAAGGCCAGATTGGGTCCACTAGTTTAACAGCCTAGGTTTTCGTCTTGGTTCCCCAGATATGTTTCCTAGTTAATTCAGTTGTTTCGTTGGGCCATTAGGGTAGTTTCAGCCTTGAGGAGCATTTTGGTAATTTCAACTTTAGGGGCTAGTTGGGTAATTTATTGGGTTTCAGGGCTGTTTCTACTTTTGACTCAGTTGGGCTATTTTTGTCGTTTCAGGTTAGCAAGGCTAGTTTTGTAATTTAGGAGGAAAGCTTGATATGGCTTAAGAAAGGGTTGTTTTGTTTTGATTAAAAAGAGTTAAAAGAGAAAAGAAGAAAAAGGTTTGGAGTTTGGTCGATCAAAGCCAGCGAAAGAAAAGAAAATTCCTTTTTTCCTCTCCATCAATCCCTTGTCTTCTTCTCCTTCTCTTTTTCATTGTCGTCGCCGAGAGCATCACCACCGAGCCCTAGCCGCCGATCGTCACCCAGCTTTGCCATGGCTACCGCTTGCCCATGTTCACGCACGCCCTTCGCCCAGCAGCCTCAGTCGCTTGCCCTCGCCATCCCTATCGCAGCTGCTCACCCGCACCGTCTCGCTGCTGCACTGCATCGCCCACAGACCCACACGCACGTAGCTCAGCAGTAGCGTAGCCTCTCCGTAGCCGTGCCACTTCACACACGCACAACCCACGTCTGCCAGTCGCATCACTAGCCCAGTCTTGCTGCTGCACACACCCTCGTGCCTCGCCCAGCCCCGTGCCACAGCCAGACGCTCCTTATCGCACAGCCGTGTAGCCTGCCGTGCCGCACAGCCAGCTCACTCATGCCCGCACGGGCATAACCTTGTCATGCCAACCTTACCGCATAAGCTTACCCGTGAAGCACGCAAGCCCACGCAGCAGTGCCTTGGCCTTGTGATGCCGAGCCTACCGTTTGCTTTGGGTAACCTTTATTCTCGAGCCTTATTGCTTTTGGATAGCCTAGATAATTAGTTGTCTATTTAGATATTAATTACCTGTTATTATTACTGTTAGGTTGTATTCTGTACGTGTTAGTCTCTGTAGCTCAAGGAGCATCTTTATTGCTGTTTCGTTTATTCTAGGTAAGGGTTTCTTACCGTGGTTGTGTGGACCCTGCATGAATATACATTGATAGTATTGTATGCTGCCTGTTATACTGTTTTATGAGCATGTCTTAGTGGATAGGTTGATATGATTTCCTGACTGTTTGAGAGCATGCCTTGACTTATTGTGACATGTCTGTTAGTACCATGCTAGGGTTTCCCTTCTTTACTGTTAAGTATGTTGTGATCTATGATGAGCTAAATGAGTCAAACTCTTAGCATAGCTTCGGTTAGGTTCTCATCATCTAGAGACTGAGAGCAGACACGAAATATATTGTCCCCACCGGGTCGGGACCAGCGAGGACTGATTCTTACCCTTAATAGTCGGTTATGGAGTAGCTACCACCCCGACATAAACCTAGTCTGTGGCCTGCTAGAGCGGAGTCCTTTCCTTGGTGTAAGCCTACATTGGGACAACCTTTAGCTTCAGGCGTTGGTGTGAACAAGCTGCCACAGTTCGATGTCGAGGGCCTCCCACCTGGTGTGGATCAGTGACACCATTTTGAGTCTAGTTAGGCATGCGTACCTAGACTAGCGTAGTTTGTGTAGGCCTACATATGCCCTCGTTTGCAGCAGCATGCGATGTGCGCGTACACGCATTAGATGTCGAGTGGACGGCTCCCTCGGGCTAATGTCGTCAGTACACCATCCCGTTCCTATTTAGAGCCAGATACTTAGGGACTCACCCAAGTGTCCAGGATTAGTTAGAGAGTTGGTCACCTAGCCGAGAGTTAGAGACTCTCGAGGTTTGGGAGTTATTTTTTATAACTCAAGTTTCTGCATCTGGTTGGTAAGCTGTATTGCATGTATGCTAGGATGCTAGATGATTTGTTGTTTACGTACTGTACCCTGGCTGGAGATTTTTACTGAGTGCCTTTGTATTCACCCTTATTTCTGTGGTTTTCCACCAGGTAACTTGGGACAACACCGGGATGGCTAGAGGAGGAGCTGATGAATCATAGGAGTCCGCTATCCCGCTTTCTATTTATTATCTTTTGTTTCAACATGTAGTCAGGAACTAAGTTCCCATTTTCTTTTACAGTTTATGTTTGAAACCTGTTTTAATAATCTCTGGCTAGAGGCTCAACTGTATTGGTTTTTATCTATGGTTTTGGACTGTTTATGTTTCCTTATAAAATGTTTGAGTTTTCTTTCATGTTTTACATGTTTTTAATGATTTTAAATTCATGCATGCTGAGTAAGAACTGCTTTTAGGACTGTTTTAGAGTCGGTTCTTATAACAAGTTTTACGCAAATCTGAACAGGGAAAAGAAATTTTTCCCAAAAGTTGAAGGACGTGAGATAGATTGTCGATCTGCAGCCTTAAACCAAATTTTCTGGCTTTCGAACAACATTGGGTTGGAGTGTCAAAAGTTTCTCAAGAAGCCAACTAAAAAGCAGTTGCAGATCTGTGTGGAAACGATTGGAACGGGAGGGGCCAAATGGAAGAATCAACGGTCGTTTCAATGGACGGTGTTAAACCTGAATTGCTTGACTGGATTAAATTCATCAAGAATGCAATTATTCCATCAACCAATGCAAAGATAGCCAGCAGGAGCAAGCACTACTACTTTATGCGATCACAATTAGAATGCCAGTAAATATAGGCAAGTTAGTAGAAGGACAAATTCCGCATTGGACCTTTGCCAAACGCAGGAAGATGTTTACCTACACTTTGTCACTAAATTGTGCTTGGAGCAAGGTGTTCAGTCGCAACCCACTGATCAAATTCTAAAAGTGCACACAAAAAATGTTGAAGAAGCTGTGAACTTGAGGTGGAATGAGAAAGGGAAGAAATTCGAAGTGTTTTTAAAGGAGGATAACTTAGTGAAGCAATTCAAGGCATTATTCATTAACTCGCGAGAATTTTGGGAATATGTGAGTAAGAGAAATGAGATAATAGTAAAAGCAGTCGTGGCACTCAAAGAATACTTCGAATGGCCAGAATTTACAAACCATTTACTCAATGCGGAGCAAGGTGAGTGTAGCGGCAATGTGAATACCTAGATGAAAGTCTCGCTCTCTTTATTTATTTTAAAGCTATATTTCCCTTTTCGCGTGCATTTCAGTTAGTCGCAACTATTTTTCCCACAACATGCATATCATGATAGGATGCAGATTTCAATTCTTACTTTTAGTATCGCATACATATCATTCTTGACATTTAGGATGTAACTTTAATTTCCCTTTTATTAATAGTAATCAGAAATTTTCTTTTCTTGAACGTTTATCACTAGTATTATTATTGCAAATCTGAGATCTAGTAGGAATTTTCTTTTCTTAGTAGAATTCTTAAGTTCCCCTAGATTCAAACCTAACGCTAGAATAGTATTTATGGTGCATTGCAGAAAGATCCAACATTTTGTAAGAAAAACTTAGAGCTTGAAATAGAGTATTTAGTTATGGAAATAAATAATTTTGGTGAAACTAAGCCTCACCTTCATTGGTGATAATGAAGATTTTAAGTTTGGGGGTGAGGGCAAGCCCGCAGATGATTTAAACTTCAAAAAAAAGAAAAAAAAAAGAAGTTTACGCATTTTGCTAAAATGAGCTAAAAAGCAATAGGTAATCTCGAAATGCTCCGCTATCATTTAAGCAAAACATTATTCCTTTGCTTAGATGATTCGCTTTGCACTCAAGCAAGTCATTCTAAGAACTACGGAATTATGATAAGAGCATAATTCGAAAAGAGAACCTGAGATTTAAATCTCGACAAAGTATGTAGGTCAACCATAGCTTTAGGGAAAAGTTAAATGCTATAAATTGAGTAAAGGGGAATAATTGCGATGAAGAACGATCTGCTAGTCATGATCGGGAGAATTTTAGATGCGAACCTGACTCTTTGGAAAAGTTTGAAGTCCTTTAGGAAGAAAAGTTTATACTATGATTAGGAAAGGCGATAAGACACACTAGAGTTTAACTTAAAGAAAAGAAAAATGTTGATTCAATTAATCAAAATGCTAATCAATAGGTTACGCATTGCTTGGGACAAGCAATGATTCAAGTTTTGGGGTTTGATAGCTCTCAAATAGGTCATTATTTAGGCTGATTTATTGAGCATTTTATTAAGGGATCAAGAAGATTTTCGAGCTATTAGGATCATTTTGCAAATAAAAGTATAGAAATCAGCATATGGACAGAAAATAGCATCATCAGAGCAATATGCGAATTAGATACAAATATTATACAATTGCGCGCTAAAAAACTAGTAAATGCAGGAAATGCTAAACACTGATGTTGGAGGAACAAAACAATGCGAATGGCGACACACATAGAAGAATCACGCATTCACAAGGCGATCGCGCTTGAGAATCACACCAACATGGAAATAAACAGAGAATCAATTAAGCAATTAAAGTGGTGTCAATCAAATTAATTCTAGCAGAAATCAAGAAATCCTTCATTAATGAAGATTTTCCAGCTCACTTAGGCTTGTCAGCCAAGTAAATCAACTCTATAAATTGCAAGAAGTAAGCCGAAGTTTGGTGAGCTAGTCGAGTGGTCAGAAGCAGATCCAAGTGAAAAGAAGCTAAGTCAAAGGGTTAGAGTCCGATTCTTACGAGAAACAACTGGTGGCGATTGTAGGAGTCGATGACAAGGGGACTGCACACTTCACAGCCGTGCCAATTCCATTTTACTATTTTTTTCTTAGGAGTAGTATAATGATAAACATTTAGTAGTCGTAATAAAATCTGATGATTTAAACCTCTTACTGCGTGTTCGTTATTATGCTGCGTTATAAGAGTCGTGAATAAATTCTCATGAATAGAATCATGTTTAGGAGTGTAGGTTAGAGAGTTTTACACTGTTGCATTGTTTATTTATATGTATATGCATCGCTTTGCTAACCATGCATATGACTTGTTGCGAGTCGAAAAGAGGAACCACATGGAGATCCAGTATGCTACTATAGGTTAAATGCAAGTCTTTTCATCATTTAGGGAGTTACGAATAACCTAACTATTGCTCGCGTTGCCCCTTTTTACTATGGAGTTCACAGCGAAAGCTATCCTCTCATAAATCACTAAGTGCGGAAGCACTTCTTAGTTGAGGAAAGTAAGAAACTCGATTACTAGTCCCGCATTCTTAACATCTTCTGTAACTGTTGATTTATCTTTACTCGTTGCATTCATATTTACTTTTGTCAAGCATTTGCATATTTCTAATTTTGCATCCAAAACCAAAATCAAACACCCTTTACAACCCATTTATTTACTTTTCTTTATAACTCTTGTTTTAACGATATTACTTCTTCACATCAATCTTTGTGGGATCGATAAAATACATACTTATTACTTGCTACAGTTTCGACCGCATATACTTGCACGTAAGTGATTTCGAGTCGCACTTAGCTTAAGTTTTCTCTGAGTGAATTACTGTAAAATTATACAAGCACACGGAACGCAATCTTTGCAGATCAATAGTGTAGACCAATAGGACACGACTCCATATAATCTTAGTGAAATGTGTTGTTGGCATGAGGGCAGTTCGAACAAAGTTCATCGAACAATGAGCTTCGGCTATTAGGAATGATGCGAGCATTATCCTTGTTCCCTTCTCCACTTTCTAGCTTGCTCTCGGTGCTCTAATCCTCTCAATACATGTACCCAGCAATTGGTCAAACGGATTTTTGACCATCTTGTTGAACAATGCACCCAGTTTATCGTCAAACCACAACAGCTCATTTATCATTTTTGTGCTCCAGTCAACATCAAATCTACTTACCCTACTTTTGAATGTAGCCTCTTCATTCATATTGTCGTAGAATTCTTTAACCCGTTCTGGCCTGGCCAGCTCGGATGGCCTCACAAAAGACTCTCAGCCATAATGCTGTATTTTTTTAACCAGCTTGCTGTCGAGGCCAGCCACAGCAAACCCTTGCTCTTGATGGAACTGCTTATCCACCATGTACTTAGCTCGCTCAACCGCCTTTGTGCTTAGAGATGTCCACGGGGCGGGGCGGGGGGGAGGGGGGGTTCCC
>JBBMKA010005610.1:0-11303 GCA_037833695.1 Sechiopsis laciniata | reverse complement strand
ATATAGATATATATATATATATATAGATATATAATAAAAAGAGGGAAAAAAAAAACCTTTTTAAATGTAAGGTTGGAGTCTAGTTTGAATTTGGTCTTTATACATCAAATTTACACAATTTTTATGAACTAAATATTTTAGTCTTCACGTAGGTATAAGTATACAAATAAACTAAAAAAACACGCCAAAACTAAAAATGAACATTATTGAAAAATAAAAAATAAAAGTATGGGTAAAATATAATTTTGGTTCTTGAACTATCATGAAAGTTCAATTTTGGTACCTGAACTTTTAAAAGTCTAATTTTAGTCTCTAAACTACATTTTTGTTCCATTTTGATCTCTAAACTTTAACTATGATTAAACATGGAACAAAAATAATAGTTTAGAGACTAAAATTGAACTTTTGAAAGTTCACCAATCAAAATAGAACTATTGCGAAAATTGAAGGACAAAAATGTTATTTTATCCAAAATAAAAAAAAATATATTACATCAATTTAAATTGGACACGAAAATCAAAATATAATCAATATAATAGATGACAATGACAGAGCAATATTAAATAATTTCACCACCACCTCCTTCTCATTATCTTACCTACTCCATGGCCACTGCAGATTTTTTTTTTTTTAGGTTAATGTAAATTTATTGTTATTGTTATTTTTAATTATTTTATCGTTTAAAATATAAATAATTGTTCAATTTGCAATAATGGTAGATTAATCAACTAAGCTACATACAATATTTTTAAATACAATTTCAAATTATGTAGGTATATTATTAATATATTACAAAAATGAAACAAAATTATTTATTTTTATTTTTTTAAGAATAGAAACAAAGTTAATTACTATAGTTTGAATAGATTTTATCTTATTATTTTCCATCATATAATTGAAAATTGATATTTATAAATAAAGTTCTTCTTCATTTCTCTTCTAGAAAAATACATTTTTTTTTCCCATTTTGTCTATAGATTCTAGATATATATTTATAATTTTTTTTGAATTAAAATTATTAATATTATTAACCAATTTCAATAAAGTTAATTTCAAAATTAACATAAATACTAATTCTTTTAAGTTTTTTTAAGTATATATTTATTAAAATTGTATATTAAAAAATATATGTGGCACAACACAACAAATTCAAAAGTACAAAAAATCAAATTTTCAAATAAAATAGTGTCACACATTTACTCGATTTTGAGAGAGATTTTGATTAAAAGTTGCGCATTTTAAATTCAAAAATCAAATACATTAAAAAAAAAAAAATAGAAACAATCTAAATCTCATTTTAGACAAAGTTCAAATTTTAAAAAATTAAATAAATTTTAGATCAAAACATTTAATAGTTCAAATTTAATAATTAAATTATGATCAAAAGTTAAAATATTATTTTTGTCGATATATCTTTTTAATGTCCAATTTTTATCTTAAAATAAATTAATCAATTAACTTTCATTTTTAAAATTTATAAATATGTGCCCATTTTAGTTTTTCTTGTAATTATTGAGTCAATTCTTTGAAAAAATATATTAGTATTAACTTCATATTTAACATAGATATCAATTTACAAGTTTTTTTAAGTAAACAAATTTCATCATACACTTGTCGAACTTATATCATATCAGCATTCCAAACACTAATTTTCAATATGTCCTTCATTATGTCTGCACCCCAAGTACTTACTTTCAGTATATCTTCTGTCATACCTCCATCTCAAATAATGATTTTTTATATTTTAAATCATCCCTCCAAAAATTTTACCATACCATACTACCTACCAAATATTTATCATGTAGCCAAACGTCGACATTTCAACTAATTTTACTTCCTTTATTTATTTTATTTATTTTTGTATAGGATGAAGATATCTATCTAAATATAAATTTATATTTGATTTGATTTGATTTATTTATTATTTTTTTTATTAAATAACAACGTTTTCCTTATAAAAATATAAATTATTTGGGGGGATCTCGAGGTAGGGTCGACCGTGGACTTTAACATTGGCTCAAGTTTGTTCCTTTTCCTCTATATTTTGTTGGTCCATATTTCAATTTGAGTGTGTTTTGGTAATCTGTATTTAACCTTTACTTTATTGATTTGGAAGAGTAAAAATAATGTTATGATATATTACTAACAATTTTATTATCTTGGAGATTGAAAGTGAGGATAAGAGATAAAGTGTTCAATTTTAAATTTCAGAAATTGAATTGAAATTGGACCACAAACTTAAAGACTAAAAATATTTCATTCTTTTGAAAAAATTAGTGGGTATATAAGGACCGATTGGATTTGGAATCTTTTAAGCAATTTTAATTTTTAGGTTGATGGTCGGACCACCCTTTCAACCCCATAATCAAGAGAATGATTGAATTCATATAAATTGATCACATTAAAATAATCTATTGTCTTTGACTTTCATATAAATTAAATCACATCCAAATGAATTTTTTACTGCAACTCTTCCATTAAAATTTACTTTCAAATAAATTATTATAATAGTCTTAATTTTTAACTACTTTAAATAGCACCATAAAATAACTTCTCAATAAACACGTTCTTCCATACAATTCCTCAACAATTATTGATGTGTGTTTGTAGTACAATCAACTATTTTGCTTAGAGACATTATAATATTGATGTGTGTACGGTACATTTAATGAATAATGTTTTCCTCGAAAGATTCTTCAATATAAACTTATCATAATGGAGTGTTGACTACTACCACTGACTTTCTACGTGGAGATTTACGAGTCATTTATGTAAAAATATTGGTTCGAAGGGTATCTTAAATCATTTCAAAAACTCTTTAATTTACGGTTTTCCTTCTTTTGACTTGTCTTGGCATGTGGGCCAATACCCCGTGGCTCTTTTGAATTTATTATTTTCTTATTTTGGTTTTTTCCTCTATGGACTTTTGTTGTATGTTTTACTTATTTGATTAATGAAGTGGTTTGATTTAAAAAAAATAATAATAATAATAATAAAAATCATTCGTTCAATTAGTCTGTGTTGATTTTTTAGGTTCAAAATATACCCTAATGTTATACCTGTACTCAAACACTGAATTCTGCTTTTTATACCACTCTATAAATTTTTTAGAAAACCATACTATCCTACAAAATTTTACCTTCAGTCAAACACCCCCTTAAAGATATTGAGGTCAAAGAAGAGGAACCGATTTGTGGCAGTGATGGCAACGTGCATGCTCTAATTTTTAAATTATAGATATATCGACTCTTGCATTGATATATCGAGGGGGCCACAAACCTTTCAAACATGGTATTACTGCTTCCAAATAAATGAGAGTCAAATACCGATTCTTAGATCAAACTCGTAAGTATAGTGTTGAACTCAATTACCACCAAACAATGAAGCAATCAAGCCACCATCACTTTCAGTATTTAAAGAAAATTAAAGTTTAATTATTATAATTTAAAAAATTTTAATTTAATTTTTATGACTAGAAAAATAATAAAAATTTCATTGATATAATTTAAAAATCAAAATTTAGATTCACTAGCAGCTAAAAAAATAATTCACATTTTGTAATAGAAGCCCAGACACTTGTCAGAACAATAATTCACTACAGTTTAGAGGCACTGTCCGTACTTATTAGAACTTCTTTCAACATCAGAAAAATTTAGATTATGATTGAGCATGAGTTAAGAAATAATCTCCACCTACAGCTTAATATATAGACTATATTCTATTTTTATTTATTACATTTTTTTTTATCTTTTAAATTTAAAATAAAATAGAATGTAGCTTATAATGGACAACGTAGGTGAACATTATTTTTTAGGTCGTGTCCGGATATGACCTAAATATTTCTCATTCAACAATTTTTTTGAAACAAAAATAGTAGTTTTTAGCCACATCATTTATCATATAGTAAATAGTTAATTATGTGTTCGATCCGTGTTTAATTTAAAAAAAACAATTATTTCTTTTCATTATTTTGCTGTATGTGTTACCCACCTAAATCTTTCTATAATTAAAAGATTTAATCAATTAATCACTTATTTAAATAATTATTGTTAATATCTATCTCACCCTTAATATTGTTGATAATATTAATGTGATTTTTTTTTTAATTATTAAAATTAAACTACTAATTCAAGTGTTTCCATGTTTTTAAAATGAAAAGTTTTTTTAGGGGTATTTTATTTAGCTTTTATGGTTAACTAGGGTTTGTGAGCTAAAAGAGAAAAGGTATTGAATATAAATTAAACATTTTAACCCCCTTGTTTCAATCCCTCAAAACGCAGCCACCTCTACTCCTTCTCTCTCTCTTTTGTTTCTCGCCAGCTGCACCTATCCCCATCTATAGCAGCCACGTGTCAACCATCCATAGGGAAAGGGAAGTTGCCATATAAGCCGTTTGCTTGTGCAACCTCCAGATCTGCCGCCACGTGTCACGCGCAGTAGCCAACGTCCCTCATGCAGATCCGTGTCTTCCCCTGAGCCATAGCCCATCTCCAGTCGTCGGTTCCTCTCTCTCTCTCTCGCAATTTTTCTAGCCGTTTCTCCAGCACTTCCACCGCCACCTTCATCATCGTCTTCACCACGGTAGCCCCACCGGGCTCGTTTTCTTTCTTCCGTTCCAAGGAGTTCGTGAAGCTCTGTTCGGCGAGTTTCCCTTCTGAGTTTCACTCTTTATCTTGTTCAACTTTTTTGGGTAAGTGTTTTCTTTCCTTAAAAGCTTATTTTTCCGCCGTTAATGGAGTTTTCCAGCTAAGAGGGTTCTAAACCCGTTTCTTCTTTTGTAGTTCACGAAGTTAGAGAGCTCTGCTCGCGATTCTAAAACCAGATTCGTGACCGGGAGAACAAGACAAAGAAAAAGAGGTAAGGTTTGTAGGTTTTGGTGGTGACGCGCCGCCGTTTTCCACCAGCTCAGTTTCGCGTCCCCGTTCACTTGGTGCGCTCCGTTTTGGCTAGTTGTGTTTCGTTTGTCCGTTTTGTTGATTTCTATCCTTGATTCTATGTTTAGACAGTTCTCAAGATTTGTCGTTTGGCTCGTGGTTTAGCTTGGTGGTTCGGTCAAGATGCAAGAAGATAAGAAGGTTCATTATGATCCGAGTTATGTAGCTTAAAAGCATGTGAATAAGGACTTGCTAGGATTTACGAGAAATGAATGTTGGATGACTTGTCACATGTTTGTGTTGGTGTTGTAACTCTGATTGAACTGGTTTTACTCGTGATAGCATGGAATCATATAGTAGCTCGTAAACTGTAAAGTCTCTGTTTGTTGTGCTCATGTGATCGCATCGTCATTCCCTGAATTTTGCCTTTTGCTTGTATACGTGATGAACTGTTTATCTGTTTAACTATTCGAATGACTGAGTTGCTTAGGGTAATGTATGTAGTGATTGTGACTAAAATGCCCAAACGTGTTAGGTAGCTCATGAATGGGTTTATGCATGTTTCGTTGTTGTTTGTTTCATCTATGTTTGACTGTTACGTGCTGCAATGATTATATGCTCGATTTCTCTTTTTTGTCGCCTAGGGATTTGTTAGCGATCACTTATCGTGATACCTAGTTTGGATTGTTTATGTTCGGTGTTAGAATAACTAGGCTCGATTATCATGTTAACCACTTAGAGGAGCGCTCACCCCTGTTAGGACTCGTGTTGCCCGATCAATATCGTGTTATTGAGTGACTCGCTAGTGCCTCTTAGGAATCGAGCGAGGATATGAATCTTCTTTGCTTCGAGACACGTGATTGGGCTACATTAACCTATAAGTTGACTCTTACATCCGACTAAGGGGTCGGATCTCATCCACGTGTCACATTGTGTGCGAAATAACGAGTTCCTTAGTTGTTGAGCGCACGTTGCGGGTTGCACCAACCCTCAGGTTGGCAGTTGCATTCGCCTCGGCTAGGCTAAATCTCGTGTGACTCTAGTGCTACTTATATGTCTTTTTTATACTCGTGGAATCTCTTATGCTTCGTGCATGGTTCCACTAGTTTATCCGTCCCAATACGTGAGAAGAAGAGCCGGTCACGACTTGCTTGACCCCGATACCTACTGGAAGAGGCCACTAGGATAGATGATGGCACAGAAAAATGCCTGTCGGTGAGCCTACATGAATTTTGGGGATGTTGTCTGCAAGCAGGTCGGTCCTCGCATGCAAGGCTAGCAGATGGCGCCCCAAGCCCGAGATTTAGGGACCCTGCATGTAGAGTCAGGTGATTTTATAGACATTCGAGTATGCCCTTGCTGACACGACTTGTGTGTCGTTGTTTTGACTCGAGGTTTAGGGATTCTTTATGTTTCTCTCACTCGTGGTGGGTCCTTGACAGATGGTCAGGCTACCCCAAGACATTTGTGTATGTCTTTGTGGACACGGTATGAGACGTGTACCGACCCAAGGCTTAGGGACCCTATGTGGTTCTCTCACTCGTGGTCCTCCTCGATAGGGCCGGGGTGACTTTTTGGCATTCGTGTATGCCTCTGCTAATATGTTATTAGAGTGGCGCAGCGGAAGTCAGGCTATCCCAAGATATTTTTGTATGTCTCCGCAAGCACAATGGGGCAAGTCCTTGACATAGGTCAGGCTATCCCGAGACATTTGTGTATGTCTCCACTGATGCAGTTTGGCGAGTCCCTTACATAGGTCAGGTTACCTCGAGACACTTGTGTATGACTCTACCGACACGGTATGAGACTTGCCCCACCCAAGGTTTAGGGAACCTGTGTGTTTTCCCTCACTCGTGGCCCTCCCCTAACAGTGGTCAGATGATTTCTCGGCATTTAGCTATATCTCTGCTCATGGCTTGCATGCCGTCGTTTGACATTGTTTGCTCGTAACCGACCCGAGGGCCGGGAACGCATATGCAAGGCACTTAGCTTCAGTTTTCGTATCTTCTAACTAGTTTATGTTTGCATGCTTAACCCGTGGTGGGGCTCCTTACTGGTATATTTCGATATACTCACCTCTTACATTTTCAGGTACTGATCCATTCTGAGGTTGCTGGGCTGGGAGCTGCATCGATCATGGACACGGTGTCGTCATTATCATTCCACATTACTTTTACTTTATGTCGAACTTCATGTTTTAAACTCTGTTGAATTGTATTTGTTTTGAACTATCACGATCCCGAACCATATTTTGTATGTTTTTGAACTATCAGCTGTGTTTCATGACTTTACGAGTTTTTCATTGAAAATTGCATGTGATTATTAAATCGATTTTGTGAATTTTAAATGCATGCACTCGTAACACTCATTAGAGTATTTTAGAAAATCGGATCGTTAGAGTATGAGATGAAAATATCAATCTCAACATGAAGTTTTTATTTTTATGAATATATTTATAACATATTGATATCCACATATTTATGAAAATCAAATAAATAAATTAGTAATTATATTATTTTAATCTCTTTAAAAAAATATTATTTAAATCCACGATCTTTTGATTCAATGCATTCAGGGCATGTTTAACCCACCAACAATAGTTGGGTCAGGAAGGGAAATATGGGTTTATTGTGTTTGGCCCGCTAGAAAAATTTTCTTGTCCTAATCTTGCGCATGGAACCCACGCGCTAGGATAAGCCGGCGCGTCAGGCCAGCGCTGTTTTTTTTTAAAAAATTTATTTTATGTTTTCGTAATAGCAGCATTTTTTTTTTTTTCTATTAATCCTTAGAGGAATATTTACATCATGTACAAGCATTATATATAAAATAATGTCCACCTATGTAGCCACAATCTATTTGATTTTAAATTCAAAAGATAAAAAAAATAAAATAAACAAAAATAGATTGTGGTCCATATTGCGCCACATAGATGGACATTATTTTATATATCATGTCCGAGCATGATGTAAATATTTCTCTTTTCCGCATTTCTTTACTTCAATTTCTTCCGTCTTTTTTAAATAAAAAATTTAGTTTTGCCTTTTGTTTTAGTTTTCAAATTAATGATTTTTCTTTATTCTTTAGTTGTTTTTATTATTATTTTTATTTACATTTTTCATTGATTTATTTAAAAATAAGATTTTAACTTAAACTCTCTCTTAAATTAAAAATTATGGCTAATATCTTTAACAATTTATCCATTTTCAAGTGTAATATTTATCTTATCTTTTTAAATTTATTTACCAGATTCTTTAAATAATATATATATATATAATTATTTATGTATTTAGTTTTTTTTGGACAATGTATATTTGAATTTTTTATATAATTAATAAATATTGATTTTATTATTTATCGAACTATTTACTTATATATGAATGCAAGATATATTAAATAATTAAACTATAAATTTTAGATTCGATTTATTATGTGATATGAAATATGTTTTATGTTTTGGGATTCATTAAGCGAATCCAATAAATATATGTTTAATATAAAATGTTTAATTGAATTGTTTCATAAAACTATTTTTTAAATTTTGTGACACAAACAATAAAAATGTTTTCATTCCTAATTTAAAAAATACAGAAAGAAAGAACTAAAACATCAATTGATAATTATTTGAATCGCTTTATTTCATTTATTTGGTAGTTTTCATAATCTAAAAAAAAATGGTAATTTTCATTATTAAAATTAAAATTTAATTTAAAAAATAAATGAAAAAAATAAATTTTAAATTGTATTATTCAATTAAAAATTTTTTTTATTCAATTATAAATATTATATTAAAAATTAAATATCAATTATTTTTGTAAAAAAATTGCATTCCTTCTTTATCCTACCCACCAAATACTAAGACCCCGTTTGATAACTATTTCATTTTTCGTTTTTTGTTTCTAGTTTTTCATTTTTGGATTTTAGTTTTTTGTTTTAAAAATTAAAAATCGTATATGTTTGATAACTCATTTTCTTTTTCTGTTTTTGAAAATTAAAAACCAAAAAACATGTTTGATAACTGTTTATTGTTTTCAGAAATCACATTTTGTTAATATTTTTTTAGTTTTTTACTATTTATTCTTAATTTTTTCATGCTTTTTAAAAAACAAAAACAAAAATGTGTTTTTGAAAGCTACTTTTTTTAGCTTTTAGAATTCCTTTAATATTTTAAAAACATTTTTAAAATTTAAAAAACAAAAACCAAAATTGGTTATCAAACAAACTTATTTTTAAAATATTAAAATCAAAAATAGAAAACAATAAACGAAATTGTTATCAAATGGGGCCTAACTTATTATCACTTATCTTCCCTTTCCTTCCTATCAAACACTAACTTATTTTTACTTCTTTTTCCTCCCATTCCTACCAAACAATAATTTACTCTCCCTTCCTTGACCTTCCCATCCTAGCTAGAAGAAGGAGAAGATGAAGGAGAAAGTGAAGGAGGAGAAGAGAAAAGGTTTACGGTTTACTCAGGTCAAAAAGAAAATTTTGAGGCTCTGATTCCATGTTAAAAGATGGAATTCAAATTTTTCATTTAATAATAAAGCCAATAATGGTTTAAATAGATACAAGAGATAACCTAATTAAAAAATGAAAATATAATATCTAATCATAAAAGAAAAAGATTCTAACTAGTTATAAAATGAGAAGATAGAAAATAATATATAATTTAATCCTAAAAAAAATAAAAAAATAAAAAAGATGAAAATACTAAAATAAACATAAACCACCATATCACCATTTGTACAAATAAGAAATAGAAAATGGAATGAAAAGGAAGAAGTGAACAAAGAAAAAAAAAAAGAGAATGGAGATGGGAGGAGAGAGAAGGAAGGTAGGAAGGAAATAAATAAATAAGGGAGAAAAAAATTCAATTAAATATCTGCCGTCATTTAGGTAGTTTTTCAAAAAGATAAATAATTAAAGTAAATATGTGGCTATAAAACTGCCACATAGGATGTCTGTATGTACAAAGAGAGACTAGCCCGAGTTTTACCTATTTTTATTGGGAAAAAAGAAAAATATTTAATAAAAAGATTGATTTAACATAAATAAATATAAATATGTGACTCATATGTTAGTAAGTATAGACACTATACTTATTAACAAGTACCTAAATTTTACTCTTTTGAATCTCACATGGATAGGTAAGTTTTCCACTATCCACATAATTATGCGAATCAAATAAATAAATTTGTATTTTATTAAAAAATATTTGGTAGTTTTCTTAATCTTAAAAAAAAAAAAATAGTGATAATTTTCATTATTAAATTTTAAATTTCATTTAAATAATAAATGAAAAAAATAAATTTTAAATTGTATTTTTCAATTAAAAAAAATTTATTAAATTATAAATATTAATTATTTTTGTAAAAAAATTGCATTCCTTCTTTATCTTACCCACCAAACACTAACTTATTATCACCTATCTTCCTTTCCATTCCTACCAAACACTAATTTATTTTTACTTATTTTTACTTCTCTTTCCACCAAACAATAATTTACTATCACTTTTCTTCTTTTCTCTTTCTTTTTCGTCCATTCCTTTACCTTCCCACCCCTGGCCAAACATGCCTGATAGTGCCATTCTTATTTTTCTGGCTTACCATGTGTTAATTTAATAGATATAATAATGAAGTGGCCTCCACCAATAATTTTTCCTAAGGGTCGATTCTCTCTTCTTTTTTTTTTAATTTTTTTAATTTTTTATTTAGAGTCATTATCAAGGCTTAAAAATATATACCTCTAATAATTATAGATACAAAAGTAAAATATCTTATCTTATTTTACTACCTTAAAGTGTGGCTTAGGAAGAGAATCATTTTTGGATGATTTTGCCCCTGAGTCGCATTATATATTTACAAATATGCCCTTTTCTTTTCTTAAAAAAAAAAAAAATAAAATAACAATAATCAATTTGTATACACACGTTGCGATGTTTTTTTTTTTTTTTTTTTTTTTTTTCTCTTCCTCCCCACCACACCCCACTAATTTTATTTCATATATTTTCCTTAATTCCAATGTCCACTATCTCCAACTCTATTGAATGCACACGTTGGGATGAAGGTTTTTTATTTTCATTTCTCCCCTTCCTCCACACCACACTATTTCTCTATTGAAACATTTATAATCTCAACGTACGAAAAAAAACTAATTAGAAGTTCATCCATTACTATCGAATCACATTCAAGTAAATTAATTATAACTTTAATATAGTCTTTCTCGAACTTTTAATCTTCCTAAATTTTTAACAAAACTTTTCATTTGTTCACTTGAACTCTCTTTATCAATATAAATATAGACATTTCCTAAGTTAATCAAGTATCATTCACTATTTTACTTTTCTATATTCCATCTTCTCCATTCATATTACATTTTTGTTATTCTTATTTTCAATTTTTTATCCAAACATTTTTAAGGAGCTCACAT
>JBBMKA010005609.1:0-11303 GCA_037833695.1 Sechiopsis laciniata | reverse complement strand
TTGCTTAATTTTAGCCAATTTTATATTTTAGGCTAAATTGTTTTATAGTCAAAGTTTATATTAATAGAATATTAATTTAATAACCATAAATAGTTATGGTGGATTTTAATTAGACTTGATCTAGTAAAATCAATCTTATTTGTTACCTTTTATTCATTATAAATACCCATTGATGTCTGTAGCAAAAAGAGGGAATTAGAATGCATAATTTACATTTACCGGTAAAGTTAGAGAGAAATCAAATTAGATATTTTTTATTGGTGAGATTTAATTTGAGAGGAAAAAATGGTTTTACCCCATTTGGCACACAAATCTTGTTCGTTTCCTTCACCCATTTCTCGATTCTTTCTTGCGCCATTATGCCTCCAACTTGGTGACGCCACTAGTACATTTTCGACTATCGTTGGCGCGCATTCCGACCTCCATCGTGTAAATTCTGGTATCTTTAAGGTGGTTCTTGATTTGAGTTTTATTCTTGGAGACTTTTCTTAGAAGATCTCATTGAAGATTCTTGAAGCATTGTGCAAGATAAAAGAAAGGTTTGAATCTTTGGATTCAAACTCTTTCTTGATTCATCTCCTCGTCTTGTAAGGTTGTATTTCTCTAATTCTTTGATTATTTGATTGTTTCTCATTTATGTAAATCTCATGAAATCAATTTATATTTCTTTGTTCATGTATGATTATTCATACATATTTGAACTCTAATAAAATTGTTCTAGCAAATGCCTAAAAGCTCTTTGCAAGTGGATTAGGCTTGCCGAACCACTTTAAATCCTTGGTGTTATTGTTCTTTATATTTCTTGAATGAATGTTGGTAAATTTAGTTTATGCTATATGCAATTTTTGGACAACATTGAACTATAAATCGGACCTCTTGTGTTGAATTTGCAAGTCTAAGAATATAACAAATAAAATGGAAGGTCTTAGAAATGTTTTAACAACATAACATTATGAAACTTGCAACATTAATATGTACTCATGAATTGAAAAGGTGAGATCTTTGATCCTTCATCCCATTGTAGAACTAACAAAAAATATATTATAAACTTTGCATTTAATATTATATTAAGATATATTAGATAAAATATATTTAAAAAAACACGTGAAATTTGAAGTCAATATTAATGAAATTTGATTTTATAATGTTAATAGTTTTAATACACGTAAAGAAAAAATGTAAACCTATTTCTAAAATTTATAAAGAAATATGTTATTTTTTGAAAGAAAAAATGAAAAAAAAAAAAAAAAAAAAAAAACTATAATACTAATTTTATATTTTATTTTTAAGTTTAGAGACTAAAAGAGAATTATTAGTAGATGGATCGAAAATGATAAATAAAAAATTCATAAACCCAAGTTTCTCAAATAAAATTTCTATCTCTTATGTCAAAATTATAACTTCAATATCAAATGAATGTTATTTTGTTACAATATAAAATTAATATTATTTTGCAAAATTGAGAATTTTTTTTTGGAGAAATTGTAAAATTGAGAATTAATTATACATATTAGGGTAAAATGCCGAAAAATCATTTAAAAAAAAGAATGGACAAATCTAGTTCTTCAACAAGATTGAATGTTATTTTATTTCTTTGGCAAGTTATAAATTTTATTTTTCAAGAATTTTCCATTATGTTTTTAAATTTCAATTAGAATTGAACATCCCAATTAAAATATTTTCCCCTCATTGAAATAAATTAAATATTTACAAAAAATTACAAAAAAAAATAATTAGAAAAAGACAAATTCACAAATATTAATGAGAATGAGATATGTATAAACAAATTAGACACATTTCTTATTATAATAATTGTTCATATGAATGAATTAACAAAAAAAAAAAAAAAAAAAAAAATTCCACAACTCCTCCGCAAAATCCACGTCCAAACAAAGCCATTGCATTTAACTTCTCCACAAAAATTTAGATCGAAATGAGCTATCGCAAAAAAACTCAATTTCTAACTCTTAAAAATAACTCCTCATCCAAAATCTCATCAAAACACTAGGTTTTGATGACGAGTTAGTTTGATGAGTTCTTTTAAGGAGTTGTTTTTAATAGTTAAAAATCGAGAGTTAGATAAAAACTCGTTTGGATGTATTTTTTTTTTGTAGATGAATTAGAGTTAAAAGCTTGTTTGGATATAGGTTTAAAATGAATAGTTATATTGAGTAGTTAAAAAAAGAATGATTAAAAACAAGTAGTTAAAAATGAGTTATTTTGAATGATTATAATAAATGAAGAGTTATTTTGAATAGTTATAAATTAATGATTTGAAATAAGAAGTTATTTTTAATAGTTATAAAAACTCGTTTGAATACACATTTTTAAGAGAAAATTTGTAGATACTCAATCCAAATCCTCTTTAAATGTGGTAAAGAGACACCCCCTAAATCTAACTCAACCAAAAAATATGTCATTTCAAGATTGAAGAGCACTATGAGGAAGATGTTATAGCTGATTAGAAAAACTTTGTTCACTTCACAAAGATTAGAAAAACAACCACCACAAAAAATACCTCAAACAAATCAAATCAAGTTGATTGTCAAATTTATAACCTCTGTCGAAAGTTCACATGTTCTTTCCTTCAAGCTAGCAACTCTTTCAATCCTTTCAAGATGGCAACAACCTCGAAAAGCTTGGTCGAATCAATGAGAGAGTATTTGAACCTTCTTTTAAGGATTGATTGAGTTGAGATAAAATCAATTACCCGTGTTCAAGCCATCGGTTATAATAATTAGTTGATTAATATATAGTTTCTGATCATATCAACTATAATAAATTAATAACCGTTCAATTTTGTTGTTATAACTCTTGTTATAATAATACTCTATAATACATGTTTAATAATTTACGCCTCAAACACTGACAATTTTCATAATCATTGATATAATAATTTGGATGGCAAATATGGATTATCACTTCTATTTAATTAAGTTAAGACTTAACTGTCTAAGATTCTGTTTCCAAGTACTAATCGATATGGGCACGTGGGATTATCTCATGATTAACAATTTATTTTTCACTTTCCCATTAGTTTTAGAAGAAACAGCAATTGTAATTGGAGAAAGGAAAAAAAAAAACAAACATAAAAGCTGTATATCTTAAAACAAAACAAAACCAAGGAGATGAGAGTAAAAAGATTACACAATTCTAAAATCAAACAAAAAAATATATGTACATAGAATTCGACGGGTTAATAGATTGACCAAGTCGAAAACTTTAGTACATTCAAAAAATTCTCTTAACTTAACTCAACTCGGATTATGTACACTTCTAATACTTTATACCATTTTAATTTTTTTTGTTAGCGTTTGTCCTCTTCAATTTATATTCGAAATCAATGTTACTATTTTTTCTTTTGTATATATATAAATATAAATATAAAATAGGGATAGCAAAAAGAAAAAGGAAAAAAAAAAATCTATAGATGTTAATTTTTCTTAAAAATATCAAATATTGCAAAAAAAAATTTGATTCCAAAGCTAAACCGTTAACCACAAAATTAATAATTTCAATAAAGTGAAACCAATACCCTTAATGAATAAATTTATAAGCCCAATCAAATTAAACTAATTAAAAATAATAAACATCGAATTTTTTTTTTAAAAAGTGTTATAATTAAATAGAAAAGCTATACTTGGTTATATAAAGCAAATTTTCTAAAAATTATAGGTGAGGTTAGACAATTTATTAAAATAGTACAAATACACGCAAATTAATATAAATACCGAGAGATATTAGTAAAAAAATATAAATATGAAAAATAGTATTATAATGTTTAATGTCATATATCATGTTACATTAGCCAAAAAAGGAAATTGCAGCGAGGCTCCATACTCTGCATCATCCAACCGTTGGTGAGTTACACGCGCTCTCTCAAATCTACGCCCTTCGATGAGTTGGTCGCGTCCTTCCCTGACTCACCGACGTGGCATCACCACCGCCTATCGTTTAAATCTCCAAATCTTCAAAGCTGGATTATTATTATTATTCTATTTTTTTTTTTTTTTTACTTTTATTTAGTTCAAATTAAGAAAGAGACTACAAATCCTATATACATAATACACATGCTCTTATTATTATTATTATTTTTGAGTTATACACATGCTCTTAATTAAGATTAGAGTTAAATACTAAGTTTTAGTATTGAACTTGTGACTTTGAATAGAATTACAATCGATCAATCAAATTAACAAGTACTAATTTTTTTGAGAACTAAATTGTTATTATTATTATTATTTTAATTCAATAATATTAGGAGATGGTTATCTTTAAAAAAATGAATTCACTTGGATTAATTTTTTTTTGTTTGAGTTCAAATTAGAGAGGGAGATACATATGAAAGATGTTGATCAAACTTATAACCATAAAATTGAATTGAATTATAATCAATTAACTAAATTAACTCCCTACGAACCTTTTTGTTTGACTAGTTTGACTTATGACTATACTTACAAAAATTAAATAATTAAACTATAGACTAAGTGCTCAACTAAATTTTAATAATATTGTTTACAAGTTAAATAATAATATGAATTATACTTTTTAGTGTGTTTAAAAAAAAAAAAAAAAAACTTTTTAGTGTAACAATGAAAATCAATTCATAGAACTCCAATTATTATGAAGTGACTTAATTGATCAAATAGGACATTGAGGTGAGTTTCAATCTATGGTGACCATCTACCTAAAAATTATTTTTCTATCGATTTTCTTGCATCCAAATGATGTAAGGTGACAGTATGTCCCATGACATTAATCGAGTGTATGAGAGCTAACCCAAACAGTCATAAATATTAAAAAAAAAAAAAAAAAATTCATACCCACTCCAAAAGATTATAATATCAATATCACAGAGGAATGCATTTTTTTTTTCTTTCCCCACAATTTTGTAAAAAAATGGTTGATCATTTATTTTGGAGAGTGTTTACGGTTGTTATGGGTTGAAAGTATTTTATAAATTTAGAAAGAAAAAAAGTGAAGGAAGAAAATTAAAACGAAAAAATCAAGAATTTACTTAGTTTTTATTTTGTTGCGGATGAGAAAGCGAGACAAAAAGATATTTTGTTTTATCGGCTATTGTGTCATACGGATCTCTCTCTATTTTATTTTTCTTGCTGGTTTTTTTTTCTTCTCAGTGCTTTCTAGGGTTTTTGCTCTGCATAATTTCTTGTTTATTTCTGGTTTTTTGTGATTTTGGCCTGGATAATTGCTGAAGTAGCTTGTTAATTGGACTTTGTTTTCCAACTTTCTGGTGGGGAATTCATTACTGTTTACTGCTGGGAAAGTGAAGATGATTTGTGGATGGAGGTGGCAGTTTTTGTATTGCAATTTTTCTGTTTCCGTTTTCATAGATGCTGGGAATTTGTGCTTGGAGCCGGTTAGGTGAGTTCTTATCGGTAATTGTTATGGCCATGTCGGTGTTTTGGAATTTTAATGTCCTTAACCGAATTGAATTCTGATCGTACCATCGTTTTTGGATTTATTTTTTATAATTTTATTTCCAATTCTTGTTTGAGTCTCTATTATCGAATCAGTTTGTTTTGGAGTTCATGTTCGTAATGATTGGAACTAGGAAGTGGATATAGTTTCATTCCCATTCTTAACTGGTGCTATGGATTTTCTGTTTTCAGTTCTGGGTGTTTACAGGAAATGGTTTTAGTTCTATTGGCTAAATGATTCAATTGCTTTTCTTTCATTTTGCACCTCTAACCTTGAGTTTCCAGTTTGTTATCCATGTTGGGTTGGGACTTTGTTTTGTAGGGCTTATTTTAAAAAACATACTTATGCCGGTTGAGTTATTACTCTTATTGGCAATTGTGTTTGTAGTTTTCTCAAGAATTGAAAAAAATGGTTCTGGTATTCTAATTGTGGTATTTGACTTAGTGTATTGTGTTGTGCTAGCAGGGCAATCAATTATGTGAACGAATGAAGTTAGTCTAGACGAAATGAGCGAGGAAATGACGCTATTGGAGGCTACAGAGGATGCACATGTCCAAAATAAGGCTAGGCAAGATGCTCAGGAGAATGAGTATTTACTCAAACCTGAAACTACCAACATGGTTGAATCAGAAGAAATGATTACACCCATTGACAGTGGATATTCACAGGATTATCCTCCTGAATTTGCTGACATTTTAGAGGGTAAAAATTTGAATAGGTGTAAGAACAATGTGAAATTATCTGATCAACCAGAGTGCAGTCCTCACTGTATGGATGATGCTGGCGTAATGGTTGAAGAGCTAACTGTGAACAATCAAAATGGTTCCAATTCAGCAGTTATTGGTCCATCAAACAATAGAGTACGACTACTTTCTAGGCATGGTCCGTGGCAGCATTTTTACCAGCTGGCAAGTGGTTCAGGAAGTGGGAGTTCACATATCGGTGTCGATAATTCTTACAAGAATATTGGTCAGACAGCAATAACTGGCTTGGAGAATGGTGGGTACACATCTTTTCCGGAGTCTTTTGCTGGAAGAACCAATCATAATGAATGTGTAGAGGAATTAGATAAAATGAAGGCTATTGACAATAAGGGTGGCGATACTCTTGGCAGCATTCGTACCAAGATTCTATCAAAATCGGGTTTTCCTGAATTTTTTGTTAAAAATACCTTGAAAGGCAAGGGGGTCATCCGTAGAGGTGTACCACGGGAGGGGTTCAATATTGAACTTAGAAACCCTAATAATGCAAGGAATACTGGGGGTATTACATTGGCATCCGACTCATCGCCACAGCATGATGTTAAAGCTGTCATGCCTTCTATGTATAAGAAATTTGAGAGCAAACGCCAGAGTTCTGCTTTGGATGGCATTAATTTGAGAGAATGGCTTAAAGTTCCCCACCGCAAAGTAGATAAAAATAAATGCTTGAATATATTTAGGTGCATAGTTGAGCTGGTGGATTGTTCTCATGCTCGGGGGGTTTTCTTGCATGACTTACGTCCATCTTCTTTCAGGATAATGACGACTAATCAGGTGAAGTACTTTGGGTCTTTTATTCAAGGGAAGACGCCACAAAGTCTAATGGTTCAAGACAGTCAGTGTTCTCGGAAAAGGCCATTAGAGCAAGGGAACTTCTTGCCATTTGGGGCGTATCTGAAAAAGCAAAAAGATGTTCAGAATGCAAGTCTTATGGCCCGGCACTCTCATTTTCCTTTAAATTCTGCGATCACACTTGAAATTGCAAATACAAGGGACTGCAATATGAATGATTTGGAAAATTATAATGAACATTTTGCAGAACAGGTGGTTTGGAGCAAGCGTGTGGGCCCTTGTGCATATAATTCGGCCCAGACTACAACAACTCACCAATTGGAAGAGAATTGGTATGCAAGTCCGGAGGAACTTAATGCAGAATGCTACTCAGCTAAATCAAATATATTCTCTCTTGGTGTTCTTCTTTTTGAGGTCTGAAGATAATAATGATTTAATTGATAAATGATTCTATCAATTAATTTGGATTTAAAGTGTTTTTATCCAATATCCATGAACTTGAAAGCTAAAAGGCGTTTCACTTTTGTTTTTTGAATATTCGTGAGTGTTCGGGTTAGCTTGCGCGCACCTCGACTTTTTTCACGAGACATATCGCCTAACTGTACAATATTTGGATGCCAGGAAAACTCGTAAGAAATTATTTATAAGATAGATGACCACCATGGATTGAACTCATTACCTTTTAGTTACGTTAGACACTCTTACCACTAGGCCACTCCATTATGATTAAGTGTTTCACTTTCTTGATAAAGGTTGAGTGAAACTGTTGAGCAGAAAATTTCGTGAAAAAAGTTACTAATCTAGGATGTGTAGTTATGCATGACCCTAACTCTAATTTTTGTTCATGCTATTTGATCATTGGCCTTCTATCAAGTTTCGGCCCCCTCCCATCTCTCTCTCTCTCTAAAAAAAAAAAAAAAATTGTGGTAGTCTCCTTCTCTTGTGCTTTGTTACTCTCTAGCGGCCTTGAAACTGCCCTTAAATGAGTATGCTTTATTTCCTTCAGTTACTTGGAAAGTTTGAATCAGATGGCACACGAGCTGCAGCAATGTTGAATTTGCGTGAGAGGATTCTTCCTCCCAACTTTCTTGCAGATAATTTGAAGGAAGTTGGGTTTTGTCTTTGGCTACTTCATCCAGAACCTGCATCTCGTCCAACAACAAGGTAAACAATGAACAGTCTTCCTCAGATCTCAAATCTTAATGTTTGAATGAAAACTAAATTTTGAAATATAAATGCGTATCTATTCAAGTGTTATCCTTCATTGTTTGAGATTAGTGTCATACTTGAACATTAAAAAATAAATGGATACTTATACAAGTGCCACATTTGCTGCAATCTAGGTATAAATGCTCAATAAATTTTGGAAGCTCAATTATCACATTGACGTGCAATCTAGGTAAGGACATGTAGACATATCTTAGATCAATCTGGGTAATTACTCAAATTCAATAACTTAGTTGGGTTGTTAGACAAGCACAATAATTATTCCTCTAATTGTCCTTTTGGTTTTGATATTGGATTACCGGAAAAGTTGGGGATTTTCATCCAACTAGATCTTTCAACCCAAGGCAACGAGTATTCATTCATCAATGAGAAACTATTTGAGAAGAGATGAAGTTTTGTGTCTATGACTCCATCGTTTCTTTTTACATGTGTTAATGTGGGATTTTTGCTTGCAAGTTTATTTCAAGCAAGTGGATAAGAGGATATTTCTGTTTTCCCAAATCATGAACTCACCATTTAGCATTTGATTCATTTTGGTGATCTTATATAGTTCATAGCTTAATATATTTTTTCTTTTTTGATGACCCGGAAGCTTTGAGCTTATGCTCTCCTTTGAATTCGGGGGCACCACTAGCTTGGCCCTAAGCTGTGGCACCGGGATACATTAGAGGAATGGAGTTTTGGGAGGAGGTGTCTACAAAATTAATGTCACAGTTGAGTCTCGAACTTGAGACTTTGAGGGAGCACACCTTCAAAGCCCAAGCTTTCGACCACCGTGTCAACTTTTAGGGACCAGTGTTTTTAAGGTCATCACCTTTCCTCGTCTATGGCCACAGGTCATGCGCATAAAGGGTATTGCACCTCTAAAGAAGCCAAGTTGAGCGCTTTCAATTAGGCCTTCGCCTTTCCGCCATTTTGTCGCTGTCAATATTTTTTAATAAGCTAACTTTATACCCATGAAAATAATAACTTGGTTCATCAAGGCAACAATTATGCAAACGTCCATACTTTAGAGTACTAGATTTGTTTAATTGTTTTTAATTTCTATTCAAGTTATTTGATATAGAATCTTAATTTTTTTAAACTTTTGGTTAACTTTAATTGTTTATACTGATAATAATTTAATTTGTATTGTATATCTAATAATAACATAGTTTGTATGGTTTAATATTCTTTTAATTTTTAATTTTAGTATTATTCGATAAGAATTTCATATTTTATCGGAATACAAATATGTTTTCTATATCAATTTATATTTTAAATATAGTATTTAATTATGTATTTATTTATTGCATCTCACTTCACTCGAAGCTCGGCTTTTTGTCGCCTCTTGCTATGAGACAATCAAAGGGAGTGATGCCTTGAGGTGTGCCTAGCATTTTGAAAACATTGGTTCATAGCTTAAATTACGATTTTGTCCTTAATACTTTCACCATTATTTCAGTTTTATCTGTGTAGTTCATTCCAATAGCATTCTCTTAAGTTTTATTGATATTCAGAGAAATATATCTTGCCTTAAGGCATTAACAAACTCCCAACCAATTTGAGAGAGCTGGTAAACTCTTCCTTTCTCTCTATGCTAAAACTTTCTAAATGAAAATGAAAAGTTTTCTGTTTCCTATCAAAAAAAAAAAAAAAAGAAAAACATGAAAATGGAATAACTACTAACAAACCTATATACTCTTTACGATGTGTACCTCTCTATTCCAGTGGCCCCTTTATACACACAAACCTTTTAACTAACTTGTCAGAAACATTTTGTCATTCTTGCCCTTTTTTAATATTTTGTAGTTGGGGTCTAACATCAGTCCCAACCTCCAACCTCCAAAAAAAAAACTTTGTTCTCAAGTTGAATAAGGGAAATTGCTTCGGCATATCTGACCAATTTCCAAGTGCCTTCTTGCGCAAGTAAACCCTTCCAACCAACCAACACTTTTTCTTCTCCAGTTTGATCATTTGTATGATCTGCAAATATTTTGCGGGGTTCAAGAACCCATTCAAATTCATCATTAAGTAATGACGTGCCTTTGTGATTCTTGTTGGGCACCATAAGGCTTGTTTCGACTAAGAAACATGAAATATTGGATGATTGGTGGACTCTTTTGGTAGTTCTAACTTATAAGCTACAAGGTCGATATACAGTGGTTTGAGGAATGAGTTATTAGAGTATAAGAAAAAATTACGGCCGCTTCTCTCTGAAACCACTCTCTAAACTCTAAAAAAATTGAAATCCTAAAACTATTTCCTCTTCCTCCGACGCCAGAGGGGACCAACGATCCTCTCCTCTATGACAATGTTTTTTTTTTGAAACAAGGTAACCACGCCCGTCCCTAGTCCAGCACTGGAGATATTGAAGGAGTAATGATATAGGTGAGTCTCGAACCTGGGACCTTGAGGGGAGTATACCCTCAAAGCCAACCACTGCACCACCCCTTGGGGACTCCCCTCTATGACAATGTCTCTCTTCTATTTTTGCCTCATTTGCTCTTTCTTTTTGGACATTTTTTATTTCGGTCAACAAGATACTTGTAGACACTCTTCAGACATGTGCTCGACATTCGACATTCCATATCTTTTTTTATAAAAAATGGTGGAGACATCACAAGACATACCAACCCACTATTTAGTACTTATATATTTGAAGTGATTGATGACACGACAAGGAGGTGATATTGGTGGTTGCAATGGATGCAGTCGCCAATTGAAGGTAGATGAACAAAAATGGATAACAAAGAGAAAGAGAGAAAATCGAATAGAGAGGAGGATAATAAGAGAAAAAATAAAATATTTTGGGATGTTGTAAGGTCGAACATTCTTATAAATTTTATTTTGTGGGCTTTTAGTAGGTATTTATGCAGAAGGGTGGGTGGGTGAAGACCTTGATCATATGCTCTGGTAATGCGAGATGACTGTGGAGGTTTGGAACCAATTCTTTAGTGAGTTTGAGTTTGTTCTAGTCTAATAGAGATTTTGTAGAGAATAGAGAGACATTGGTGGAGTTTTCTGATAGGGTTGGGTCTTAGTAGAAATAGGAATAATATAAGGGTATGTTAGTAATTACTTGGGGAGTAAGTTGCAATT
>JBBMKA010005608.1:0-11306 GCA_037833695.1 Sechiopsis laciniata | reverse complement strand
GTTAAAAGGACGACTTCGAGAAGACTGAGCGGCCCGCGTTCGTACTTCCATGGACGACTTTGATTATTTTAATTTCAGCAAAGTTGAATCTTTTGTTTATTGACGACTCTAATCTAAAGTTTATATATATATATATATATATATATATATATATATTTCGAGATTACAACAATTATACTAAGCAAATTCGAACTCGATCTTTCAATGAACAATAACGCTGCTAAGTTAATTCTTTTATTGATAGGCGATTTCTACTTGTTGCCACATAATTATTAACTAGGGCTTGCAAGTTTTTTTATTTTTTATTTTTTAAAACAACCTTATCATAAATTAATCATCCAAACGATTCCAATCTTTTTCCAACATGGAGCCAATGACAGGGGGAGATGCCCCCTCCAAAAACACGGTCTTTCCTCATCATAGAGAGTAGGATCCACCTAACAAAA
This sequence comes from Sechiopsis laciniata, assembly GCA_037833695.1. Taxonomy (NCBI): domain Eukaryota; kingdom Viridiplantae; phylum Streptophyta; class Magnoliopsida; order Cucurbitales; family Cucurbitaceae; genus Sechiopsis; species Sechiopsis laciniata. The sequence continues at coordinate 10,860 of JBBMKA010005608.1, read as the reverse complement.
GAAATTAAAAGTTTTCTACTTAGCTAAAAAGTATGCTACACTATTACAGAGCCTACTACGATAAGAAATTTTCTCATTCTTGAGAACACTAATCAAATGCTTAATATCAATAATAATATTGTTGAATTTTGAGAAATATGAGAAGTCATCATTAATAGCTTTAATCACTTCTGAAGCATCGGATTCCACCAGAATAGGGGGTAAAAAAGGATTTTGGAGCTTTAGAATTTGAGTTAAACTATTCCTCAAAGCAACTCCTTCTAAAACCTTGGCCAAAATATTTTTATAATTCGAACTCCAACCAACAAGTTTAGCTCGACCCTTCCAATCACGAATCACCCATCTTCTGCCTCCCTCCATAGAGTTTGGTTCAACAGAAGCATCCACATTCATCTTCCAAAACTCCTTGGGAGGGGTCTTCCACTTTATGACGTTGATGGTGTTATTTGAAGGATCATTTCTCTTAAAATCTGCAAACACCAAATTATAAGAATTAGTAGTTTTTTCAATTATAAACTGAAGATTATGGAATTCATGAGTAGAAACTCCATTGAGAACTTGATTCCTAAAATACACTAATTGTAACGATTCGACTTTTTAAAATACTCTAATGGGGTGCTACGGGAGCATGCATTTAAAATCCACAAAATCGATTTAACAATCACATGCAATTTCCAATGAAAAACTCGTAAATCATGAAACACAGCTGATAATTTGAAAAGCATATAAAAACATGATTCGGGATCCCGATAGTTCAAAATGAAATACAATTCAATAGAGTTTAAAATATAAAGTTCGACACAAGTAAAAACAATGCGGAAAGGAAATGACGACACCGTGTCCATGATCGATGCAGCTCCCAACCTAGCCACCTCGGAATGGATTGATCGGTTGAAACTGCCTAAAATATTCTAACAATCTGGTCGGTTTACACACTAGCATACAATGCTACAGCATTCAACAGATAGGCACGCAAGAATATGTGGTCATGTGCAATCAAGTGATAAATTTACAAGTCATCTTCACAGGGACTGGTTTAACTCTAGATAAGTGTTAATCGAAAAGTCAAGTACAGAAAGTAAAGGGAAATTTGGTGAATGATGATTTTTACTAAGCATACAATTTAATGACATGCAAGTGCGACGAAAATGTTGTAAACACTACTGGGCTAGGAATTTAAATGCGAACGAAGGATGCTGTTGACTTCGGAAGCAGAACTAATAACAGAATATTAGAAACGTGTAATGTAACAGTGCTAAAATAAAATGCTAGAAACAGTAGCTAAAACTCTAGTGAGATAACATGCTCGGGTTAAGGGTAGGTTGAGTGTGATTAACATGCAACACGAGTGAGGCTATGGTGAGAAGCAGACTCCGCACAACACGTGGTCAAATGCTCTTTCTCAAGATGCATTCATTCTCTTCGAGCTTGAGCTCTCGCATCTAAACTCGAAGCTATAAACGATGAAATGCGCACTAGCGAGGTGACTATCTCTAGCCTCCCTCTTTAACAAGTAGGAGTTCCTAACATTGAAACTAATGGACATGAATAGGTTATCTCTAATCCTTCTCTCTCGAGATGAAAAGACAAGCAAACATGAATGGATGATCAGTCGAAACATGCTTTTAGTTAAAACGCATAATATGTCTTAGCCTAACATCCCTCTGCTCACCCGAAAGACATACATCACACACTCATCTCCTCAACCCTCACCTATATGAATTTAGCTCATGGTTATGATGAAAAGAACAGAAACAGAAGGTAGGATTGCTGTAAACATCATGCAACAGAACTGGTAATCGAGATTTCAGCAGATAAAAGTAAAACAACAATGAAACAATAAACACCCAAATTAAATATAACAAATAACAATAAACATCCACAGAAACAACTCACAATAAAATGAAAGAAACTTCGAAATGCATTAATAGAACTATAACAAGCTATAAACAAGCATCCAACAAAAATCCTTGCTCGAAAACTATAATATAGAAGGTAAACTATGAAAGCTTCAAAAGAAAGTAAAAAGAAGAATGTTCTACGGAAAACAATGCTGCAAACACTGATGAAGCCTTGTCACTTCCAGCAGCTCTCTAAATTCAGCTATCGTCCAAGATTCCAGCTCCCTTTCTCCATTCACAAAAATGTGTTTATATACCCCCATTATCAAGGTAGATTAACGGCTGAGATTCTAGGGCAAAAGGTGGCTTGTTCTTCAATCCCGGGCCGACCAGATCTGTCCTGCAGCAGAGGGACCACGTACAGGTTTTTCTGACACAGCAGCTTTTTGCAGGAAACTGGTCGGGCGAATGCTGCAAACATTGACTCTCGCATAAAAGTTGGCTTTTCTTCTCTTCAACTCAACACCTTTGATTTAGGCTTTGCTCAGCATTCTCGGCATTCAAAAACCTGAAATGATGACAACAATTTAACAAGATAAGGGGCTCTTTGAAATGCGATCAGAAATGCTTCAAACATTAACATTTCTGCATAAAAACTCATGATTTCTTAGCATTTCTAGTTTTAGCCTCTTTTGCTACATGCAATGCATTTTAAGCTTAATTCCCTATTCATAAGTGATTCTATGCGATGAATGTCGATAATAATGCCTGATTTTTCGTTAAAACACCCTATGAGGAGGACTAAATAACTCTCTAATTGAGAGTTATCAGCGTGATCAATATCGTATTGTTGTTATGACTCGTTGTGCCCCTTAGGAACTGAGCGTGGATATGAATCCTATTTGCTTTGAGACACGTGGATGAGCTGCACTAACCTATGAGTTGAATCCATCTGACCAAGGGGTCGGATCTCGTCCACATCTAGCCTTGTGTGCGGAACAACAAGTTCCTTGGTTGTTGAGCACACGTTACGGGTCACACCAACCCTCGGGTGGGCCGGGTGCACTCGCCTAGACTAGGCAAGATCTAGTGTGACTCTAGTGCTAGTTATATCTCTTTATACTTGTGGATCCTCATATGTGTGTGCATGGTCTCACCAGTTTACCTGCCCAGTACGTTAGAAGGAGAGCCAGTTATGCCTTACTTGACCCCGAGACTACTGGAAGAGGCCATTAGGACAGATGAAGGCGTGGAGAAATGCCTGTCGGTGAGCCTGCATGCATTTGTGGGGATGTTGTCTGCAGGCAGGTCGGTCCTCCCGCATGGTAGGGGTTAGCAGATGGCACCTCGAGCCTGAGGTTTATGGACCATATAGTTTCCCTCACTAGAGGCTCTCTCTGACAGGGTTAGGTGATTTTCTCGGCATTTGTGTATGTCCTTGCTGACACGACTTGTGTGTCGTTGTCTTGACCCGAGGTTTAGGAATCTTATGTGGTTCCCTTACTCGTGGTCCTCCCCGACAAGATCGGGTGACTTTACTGGCATAAGTGTATGTCTTGCGGATACGCTATCAGAGTTGCGCAGCGAGAGCGTGGCGGATCCCTAATGTAGGTCAGGCTACCCCCGGGGTATTCGAGTATGTCTCTGTTGATACGCTAATTAGAGTTGCACAGCGGAAGCGTGGTGGGTCCCTGGTATAGTCTAGGCTACCCCGAGACCTTTGTGTATGTCTCCGCGAGCATAGCGTGGTGGGTCCCTGATAGGTTAGGCTACCCCAAGGCATTCGTGTATGCCTCCGCTGATGTAGTTGGTGGGTCCCTGACAAGGTCTGGCTACCCCGAGACAATTGTGTTTGTCTCTTCGGACACGATATGGGACGTGTTCTGACCCGAGGTTTAGGGAATTGGTGTGTTTCCCACACTCGTGGTCCTCTCCTAACAGTGGTCAGATGATTGCTTGGCATTTAGCTATATTTTGCCCACGGCTTGCACGCCGTCGTTTGACATTGTTGACCGGCCTAAGGGCCAGGTATGCATGTGCGAGACACTTAGCTTCAGTTGTTGTATCTTCTAACTTGTTTCTGTTTGCATGCTTAACCCCATGGTGGGGCTCCTTACTAGGTATATTTTGATGTACTCACTCCTTACATTTTCAGGTATTGATCCATTTCGAGGTGGCTAGGCTAGGAGCTGCATCGATCATGGACACGGTGTTGTCATTGCCTTTCCGCATTGTTTTACTTCGTGTCGAACTTTATGTCTAAAACTCTATTGACTTGTATTTTGTTTTGAACTATCGGGATCCCGAATCACATTTTTATATGCTTTTTGAACTATCAGATGTGTTTCATGATTTTACGAGTTTTTCGTTGAAAATTGCACGTGATTATTAAATCGATTTTGTGGATTTTAAATGCATGCACCCGTAACACCCCATTAGAGTATTTTAGAAAGTCGGGTGGTTACAAAAATTTTAATACACTACAACTAACAGTACAACTAGTAAAAAAATACTAGTTAATTTAAGTTAACATTCAATAATTTCAATTAAAAGTGTTCAAATAACCCGAACTAACCAACCAAATTTAATACTCAAATACCCACAGTTGGGCGGACTCATAGATTCACTAACCCAAAATTTTGGATTGGTCTAAAAAATCTCCTTAACTCAACTCCATGTACACTCCTACTTTCTATGTATCAAAAAACAAATGTAAATGATAAATACATAAAATAAATTATAAACAACCTTTCATAAGAGAAATATATTAACAAATTAATTTCAACATCATACTAATTATTCAATTAATTAAAAAACTAATGTTGACACATAAAAGTAATTAATAAGTTAAAAGTATCGTTCTTACTTCCATCACTCATTTTAATTCTCATTTATGTGAATTCTCCATTAAAATTTTCGGAAATTAGGGCAGAAATTTCCCATGAGAATTATTCACTATTATAATTAAATCAAATATATAGTCCTATATCTGATGGTTTCTTTAGGTATATTCTATTTTACTTGAATACTAATACTCTAAAAAATAATATAAATATTTTTTTAGTTATGAAAAATGGTTGGAAGATAACACCCTCTTGAACTCCTCTAAAAGTCTATATCAATCAATTTATGGGAAAATAATTAAACATTCATCCTGAATAAGTTACATGAAGTACGTTAACTAAACAAATGAGGGAATGACTTCAAAAATAGGTCACTCATTTTAATACATATTGATACAAAAAAAATTAAATTAAATTAAATTTGTAGACATTCTATAATATATATAATTGGGCTTTTTTTAGGAATGGACCAAATTGAAAAGGTATTTACAATACTAGGCCCAAAAAAAAAATAGCAAATCTAATTTTTGTTTCTTTAATGTTAAATACAGCATATGGTGGAAAGACAACAATTCCCTCCTTATTAAAGAAGATTTGTTTTTATATGGTATTGCTAAACAACAAAGGAAAAACCCACTCTCCTTGATTCGCATCCCTCATTACTCTCCAACCTTTTGACTTTCCTTCTTCTCGTCATTTCGTCTCTCGCAAGCTTGAACTTCCATTAACGTTCTCTGAAGGTCTTTGCAAGAAGAAAATGTTCAGGCAGTTCTTCTTCAACAAAACAGTACGAATGGGTTTCCTTTTCAAGAAGAAGTAAAGAACAAGCGTCGTTTCATTTTATAAAAGCGCCTTTGTCTTCAAGGTACTATGTTCTTTAGGTTTTAAATCGTCATAATTGTTGAAATCGTTTTGTTTAATATAGTATTGGACTACAATGTAGCGTTGTTTTGGATTTTAGGGTTTCTGAATGTGGTTTCCGATTTCGGGATTTTAAGGTTTCCGATTCTGTGTATATTTGGGGATTTTGGGGTTTCTGGTTGTGTTGTAGACTGTTTGGGTATCGATTTTTGGTTAAATACATGTATTGTATACAATGCATGTACTGTATCGATTTCTATGGACTGTGTATCGATTTGTGGGTTTTTTTTATTGGGGTTTTCGATTTTTTTTTGCGATTTGGCGATTTTAGGGTTTTTTATAGTGTTGTGTATTGTTTGTATGTCGATTTTATGTACTGTATATGTATTTGTATGTTTATGTATGGTATTATCGGTGTTGTTGTTTTTATTTGGAATTAAGGAATGTTATCAAAGAAAATAATACCACCGATTGAACACACTGTGTGTACTAGAGATGTCCGTTTTTCCCGCAGAGACCCGCCCCTAAAGAGGTGGGGAGCGGGGCCGGGGAATGTATTCCCCATTCCCGTTTCCTCGATCCCCGCCCCGTTTATTTATTTATTTTTTTTAAATTTCTTTATTTTACCGCTCTAATTTTCAAATAAATATATATAGATTGGTATTGGAATAGATGTTTAAATTGATTAGTGATTAGAATTAGTTGGGAAAGCTACTGCCAATTAAGCTGATTAGTTGTTTAGCAGGTTGAGTTAGTTTTTTATTATGGTTTTCATTTGTTTGACTGTGCTACTGTCAAACCCAATATAAAAGATCGCTTTTTATTTGTACTCTCCTCCAGAATAATAGAATACGTTTTTCACTCTCATCCCTTCTTCATCTTTCTTCATCCATTTTCTGCACTTTTTTTTTAATAGTTGGTGAAATTATCTATACATATAAATATTTTTATTTAATAATTAATATTATAGTTGAAACTTATAAATATTTTCTAAGAAAATTTAATTATTTGAAATTATTGTCCAAAAAATATATAAAAAATGGAAAAAGAAAAAAAAGAAAAAAATCCACCTGGGGAACTCAATCTCCGCCGGTGCCCCGCGGGGAATCCCTGCCCTATCCCTGAGAAAAAAAATGGGGATTTTTACGGGGATGGGGAAGCCATTCCCCGACCCTGCCCCGTAGACATCGCTAGTGTGTACCATATTAATGTGTGCTATTAATCTGATCTAATTTGTTTATTATACTGTATTACTCCTTATTCTTATCTTCGGCATAAATGGTATTATAATTGATATATTAATTGTCAGATACACAAAATTGTTAAGTCTGAAAAAGAGTCCAATAAGAAGCTATAACTGATGCAACGATGTAACCGACAGTGGAACCAAAAGAAGCTATTGTTAAAGGTGGAATTGAAGATGTAGTTGAAGACTTTATATTCTGTCTATTTTAATGTTGTCAAACAATTATTCTCCTTGTTTTTTTGATTTAATGAATGGATGGTTAAGTTCTTTTGTTATTGATATACCATTTAATGTTAACAATTGGTTTTCCAAATGTTTCTTGATCTGTTGTTGTAATACATTATAGAAAACTTTGATACTTATACAGTTTATAAGGGTTAATAAGTGGTGCAAAATCAATTTGACTAAAATAATACGATATTATTAAGTGCAAAATCCTTGTACCAATGAAAGTTTAATACAATATTTACTAAAAATCATAGGACAGTTTAGTAAAATAATTGAGCCAATCAAAACACAAGTTGATGAATCTCATACTAAAATGTATTAAGAAATGAAACAAAAAAATCAGTATTTTTTTTTTGTAACAAAAAATCAAAATAAACGGCCTATTGGGTAAATGAATTTCAGAAGGATTTCAAATTACAAATATAAAGTGTTGTTCTCTAATAAAATATTAATACTGTTTTTATAAGACTATTAATATTGTTATTAACAGTGCATATTAATTTCATCGTCTACATCCATGTAAATTTTGGTTTATAATATAAATTGATACACACATATGATATGGAATAATAACTCACGAACAATATAGTTTAAGTATCAAATAAATATACTGTATTTAAGTAATGTAAATTGTAATACAATATTATTATTTATGTTATGAGTAATACAGTATTATAGTTAAATCATATTATTTTCATCTTCTTCATTCGTGCGAATTAGGGTTTCGTAAGAGCGTCGTCATCAATCACGACGATGCTGGTGCACTGCAGAAATCTGCAAAAAAAAACATTATGAGTAATATATTATTTTCATCTTCTTCATTCGTGTGAATTAGGATTTCGTGAGAGTGATGCCGTCAATCATGACGGCGTTGGTGCAATGCAGAAAATTTGTAAGAAATCATCCATGGAATGTCCTTTTTTTTTCTTTCGAAATCAGTAAATAATTATACAGTTGGGACATAACTGAATCTTGTCGGAATAATTGAAGTTTTCGATAAAAAATTCAGACGAAAAATCTTGTCAACGCCGAAATGGAATTCTTGAAATAGGGTTGAAGAACTCATAAGTCTCAATCGTAGGATGTCTATCTTCCTTGGCCGGAACGTTCGGTATTACTTGGCTGGAAAGAGCCGCCGGTTAGTTATCAGAAAGACGATGGTGAAAATGGGCGGTTTAAGTTTGCCGGAAAAAATGGTAGAAGAATAACTTCTCTCGTACGAAAGTAAAGAGGTTGAAGACGAAGGGGGAGAGAAAATTATTTTGGAAAATCTATTTTAGGCAACTGTTCAGTTAAGGAAAATTAATAAAAAAAAATGTTTAAAATTGTATTAAATGTATGGTAAGGGCAAAATGGTATTAAAAATATTCCAAAAATCTGTAAATTTATAAAGAAAATCACATTGGCTATATATATATTCCTACTTTTGTAATTATTTTTTCAAATTGGTATATTGAGTACAAATTCCCTATAAAATTATCTAATTGTAGATGTACATAGTTTACAAATATCAACTTAAAGTTTATAAATATCAAACTATCAAAATTATTAATAATACATTTTTTTTTTGTATATAACTATATATATTTAAATATTTATATAAAAACAAAAGAAAAACTTATTGGATTAATCAAATCTAAAAAATAATTGTAAATATAGTCAATTTAAAAAAATTAACAAGTATAGTCATTGGGTAATAATAAAAATACAGTGTCCGCAATGGGTGACGTAATAGTTGAAAACTTGGGCTTTGAGAGTATGCTCCCCTCAAGGTCTCCGATTCGAGGCTCAGCTGTGACATTACTCATTCGATGTCTCTGGTGTCAGGCCTAGAGACGGGCGTGGTTACCTTGTTTCAAAATAATAATAAAAAAAACACTCACTCCCCCTACCTCACCTAAATAGAGATTCACGGCCTGTTAACGGCTAGTTCTGGTCCTGTGTGGAAAACTGACATCTCTAGGCTAAATTATAGAAAAACTTTTTTTCTTGCCAAAAATAATAAATACTAGTTTATTCACATAAATAATAATAATAATAAATAAATAAATGGGAATTTGTTGTAGTTAGCCCATTCTAGCATCCCTATATTAATTTTGGCAACTTTTTAAAAATGTTTCATATATAGAAAAATATTTTAGTTTTCATTGTTTTCGATCAATTTCTGTAGATTCATCAGTTTGTGAGTTTGAATGTCAGAAGTGAGTAGAATGTATGTTCTTTATTTTATTTTTTTGCTATATATTTGAGTTAGTTTTTATTATATTTGATTTTTTTTTTTCTAAAATGTTGATATCGATAAATTTTCTTTCATTTTAAAAGATTTCCTAAATAAATACTAGTTTTGTATCGATAAATCTTAAATTTAATTTCTTTTTTCTTTTAAACTTGAACTTTAAAAATCGATCAAAATATCTTTTTCATTACATTTAGTAGGAACACGATAAGGGTGTGCCCTACAACATCCCCAAGCATGATCCGTACATGCATATCCATATGTCTAATGCCTTATGATCGCCCTTCTCTCTTTCTTTCATGATTCTACAATCAATCATTGTCTCAATCGTTTCCTTTGTGGTCGTTGTCCCCGCCGTGCGTCGAGGCCTGCAGCGCTGCCAAGGACATCAGTTGTTATCCTCATCAATCTATGTTGTTCTTGTAAGCTATTAAGGGAACCTAATGGACCTACATGTTGTAAGCTACAATGACATGAGATTATATTGATCACGCTCTTTTGATCAACCTTTTAATTCTTCTTCATTAACTACATGACATTCCACTAAATAGTTGAACTGTTACGCACTATATAACAAGTTATGTCCAATGATATAATCAACAATGCATGGGGTTGGTCTTTCACTAGTTGTCTGTAGATATATCTCAGCCAAAAGTATGAGCTACCCTTGTTAACACATTCTTCTTACGTACCCCCTAATTTCCATGAACAATCGATTTATGGTACAACTATAAGCACGAATCCTCTCGGACCAGTGAAAGGCGGGTATCCTTTATTCGAATCACAAAACCAGCTAGTAAGGGTACACTCATCTACTTTCCTAAATTGGAAATGAGTGAATCTCATCTTGTGAAATTTACTTTTTTAGCTATCCTGCTACAATAATCCCCAACGAGGTAGGTTTATTGGGTGAGCGTTGTTTGACTACCCTCATTCATACTCATCAAAGGAAGTTTTCACATACATAAGTATGTGACTTGTTCTAGTCACTCATGTGGAGACATGTTCTTGCTTTCAAAGCACATCAAGTCATATCAATAATGTCATAAGATATGGCACCCAACCTCTATTCATTTAGAGCTGGATCTTTATGGCGTGCTTGGTTTGAGGGTTAAGTTAGCTCGAATTAATTTAATCCCTCTTAAAGTATGTTTGGTAAAAGAGTTTACTTAAAACGGGTTATTGAAACATGGATAAAAGCCTCGCACCAAATCCTAGGTAAAACCGAGTATTAATTGTGATGAAAGGAATTCTTTCTCTATGTCAATTTTCTCATTCTTTTCTCTCTGCAATTGATTTTTTCACATCTATTATTTTCTCCTCCTCTATGCGAATGGTTTTTCTCATCCATTCATTATTGAAGAGTTCTAATTAGTTTCTTCTCTTCCTCTATGCGAATGATTATTGAGAGAGACTACTGAGAATTCCATCTGAATGACCACCGATGATAGGGCAATTAACCACTCCATCCCTACAAATGGATATAGACTAAGCGTGTACATGAGTTGGGTTGAGGGATGTTTTCAACCCAACCCAAATTTTCAGGTTTGTCACTTTTCCAACCCAGGTTGGGTTGGGTCATCAAGTTCCTCTATACATTGCAAA
>JBBMKA010005606.1:0-11307 GCA_037833695.1 Sechiopsis laciniata | reverse complement strand
TCCCAGGACCAACTGTTTGTGAACGGTCCTTTGTACTTGTTAGGACCAACTGTTTGAGAACGGTCCCAAGACCAACTGTTTGTGAACGGTCCTTGTACTTATTAGGACCAACTGTTTGAGAACGGTCCCAGGACAATGTCAAATCCATAGAAGAGGGTTCAGAAGAAGGTGAGCCATGCAAGAATGAAGAGGAAAACTACACCAATACGGTTAAAATACTCAATAAGCATCCAAGATTTAGCAATATTTGAATTCACTCTATGAGGACAATGGTGTTGCCAGAAGTTCCCCAATTGCAGCTTAGCAGCAAGATTGGAGTTAGAAGAGGTGCAACCTTTGCATCCACCAATGCAGATGATAAATTTATTGCATTGGAAAACAAGGGATTCAAGCATGAGATAGGACTAAGGGGAATCTCTGATAGAATTGAGTCGATGATCGATCTGATGGGTTGGACGAAGTATTTTCACCCAGTTTTGAACGTAAGAACAGAGTGGGTTCGACAATTCTATGCAAATTTAAACGAAGAGATATCACTATTTTCAAGAGTAAATAGTCAGTTAATTGATTACTGAGCATCCGCATGGAATAAAGCATTGGCAATACCTAATGTTCCTGGAACATTCTACCAGCAGTTAATCAACTCTCCCACTGAAAAGAAAATGCAAGAAAGTCTATCAACAATCAGAATAGTGGGAGCAGAATGGAATAATCCAACATCAATTCAAGTATGTATGATTTTAGAAGATCTTCAAGATTGGCTACGGATTATAAGAACAACATTCATGCCTTCAACCAACAAGGCACTTATCAGAAGGGAGCAAGCAATGCTGTTAACCGCAATTAAGCTGGGAATCCATATTAACTTGGGAGAAATTGTAGAGACGCAAGTGCAACGTAGTGCTAAGGAAGTGAGAAATTATATGTACTACCCTTTTGCCATTACACAGCTTTGTGCTGATCAGGGCGTCAGACCGCAACGCTGAGATCATATTATAAGAATATTCCTATAAAGGATAGCGAAGCAGCAGAAAGTAAGGGAAGTATAGACACAACAACTGTTGACGGACTTGCAGGAAAGATAGACAAACTCTCTAAAATTACACAAAAATACTTGACCTATGTGAAGAAGAGCGACGAGTTATTGATTGTTAACATGATAGAAATGGAAGAATGCACCGAATGGCCAGAATTTCCAAGCCATTTACTCAATGCGGAGCAAGGCGAGTGTACTGGCAATGCGAATACCTAGATGGAAGTCTTGCCCTCTTTATTTTAAAAGATATATTTCCCTTTTCGTATGCATTTTAGTTTTCGCAACATGCATATCATGATAGGATGCATATTTCAATTCTTACTTCGGATGCATATTTCAATTCTTACTTTCAGTTTCGTATGCATATCATTCATGACATTTAGGAAGCAACTTTAATTTCCCTTTTATCAATAGTAATCAGAAATTTTCTTTTCTTGAACGTTTAGTGCTAGTATTATTATTGCGAATCTGAGATCTAGTAGGAATTTTCTTTTCTTAGTAGAATTCTTAAGTTCCTCTAGATTCAAACCTAGCACTATAATAGTCCTTATCATGCATGGCAGAAAGATCCAAAATTTTGCGCTGAAAACCTAGAGCTTGAAATAGAGTATTTAATTATGGAAATAAATAAGTTTGAGGGAACTAAGCCTTACCTTCATTGGAGACAATGAAGATTTTAAGTTTGGGGGTGAGGGCAAGCCCGCAGATGATTTAAACTTCAAAAAAAAGAAAAAAAGAAAAAAAAGAGAGAGATGTTTACGCATTTTGTCAAAATGAGCGAATAAGCGATAGGTAATCTCGAAATGCTCCTTTATCACTTAAGCAAGAGCTTTATTCCTTTGCTTAGATGATTCATTTTGTGCTCAAGCAAGTCATTCTAAGAACTACGAAATTATGATAGGAGCATAATTCGAAAAGAGAACCTGAGATTTAAATCTCGACAAAGTATGTAGGCCGACCATAGCTTTAGGGAATAGTTAAATACGATAAATTGAGTGAAGGGAAATAATTGCGATGAGGAACGATCTGCTAGTCACGATAGGGAGGATTTTGGATGCGAACCTGACTCTTTGGAAAAGTTTGAAGTCCTTTAGGAAAGAGAAGTTTATACTAGGATTAGGAAAGGCGATAAGACATACTGGTGCTTAACTTAAAGAAAAAGAAAAATGTTGATTCAGTTAATGAAAATGCTAATAACTAGGTGTTGCAAAATATCACAACTGCAAAGTTAATTGAAATAATAATTCTTGATTTGGACTGGTAACGTGGCAAATCTATACCTTCGCCTTTACGAAGGTATAACTAAAACCTCGCGAAATGTATGCACGTGATATCGCTAGAATGTGCAAGTATACACAGTCTTGTTGTAGCAAGTTTTAAAGTAAGTATAAGGTCATTCTCCACAGGGATTTTTGGTCTTGTTTGAAGTTCGTTTTCATGCAAGAGTCAAAGTAACAATTTTTTTGGTAAAAAAGTGAATGTTGGTTGAGATTGAATAAGCGAGTAAATGAGTAAACAAGTTGAATATATAAGATGAAGTATCGGGAGGGTTAAGGTTTTCAGGAATTCGCTTAAACGAAGCAACTAGCAAAGACGAACACTAATAGAGAGATCCCTTTGGTTCTCTCGAACACTGGCATTCGGCCCTCTCGAGCACTTAGTTTGATTCTCTCGAATTCAAACAACTATTCTACCAAATTAGCATCAGGCGAACCTTATCTCTAAGAGTTCTTTAATTAGCAAGCAAGCTTAATCGTTTTAATGCATACATGCAAGTTCCCTCTATCTTAACTTTCTCGAATTAACACAGAGTTCATACAAATGGTTTATTTAACACAATGTATATTAATTGACAAACAGCATGCACAATACGTTCTGTTTGCTAACTAATTCGCTATCGCGACATCCCTTACTTCCCCTAAACCTCCCGACAGCAAAGTTAGTTCCTCATATCAGAAAACAAGTTTAAACTCAACAGAAAAATTGAAAACATGCTTAATGGAAATAGAAATTGCACAGAATAAAGACAAGTAAGAAAAAAGAGTAGAAAACGCCTGAAATGCTAATAACTTGCAAGATCTCCGGTGAAAATTTCGATTACAGTGAGATTGTCTTCAAAATGCAGTAAATCTACACTAGAAAGCAATAACTAAGCCCGGGGAAATCACTCCTGTGGCTTAAAGACTAAACGAAAAAGTACAACTTGGTCGGAACGGAAGGAGGAATACAAAAGAATTGGAAAAATAGACTCTTAAAAGCAATCTTTATCGACCATGAATTCGAGAACGATCTCACCTTATATAGGCCTTCTAACAATTCGCTGCGATGTCTGCTCCACGATCCTCCCTCTACAAAAAGGCTACTCTGCTCTGACTCTTTTTTGCTCCATGATCCACTTTGTCGAGTGCGTCAGAGTCGACACGAATTAACAGCTGAGATGAGTTTACGAGTCATGAATTCTTGCCATGCGTTCTTAAAATAGATATTTTTTTCTTTCCATCCTTTCGCTTCGCTAAATTGTCGCTGCTACGATCATAGGTTGAATTCTTTGGGTTGCTTTGTGGGCTTTAGTTTCATTGAAGCGAAGCTTTCCTTCTTCTATTGTCCTTCGCTCTGTCGAAGTGTACTGCAAATAAACTACAAGTATCAATTCTTTTTTTTTTTCACTTAGAAATATTTTCATTCATTTAAGCATGTTTTGCTGCAAACAACTTCTAAATTTCCTTTCCAACAGACTTTCGTTAGTTATTTCTCTTTTAAGCTTAATTTTGGTCTACGAGAGCGAACTTCTATACGTAATCAATCCATTTAAGCATTTATCTTCTATAAATATCTTAATTTAAGCTACTTTAACCCTCAATTCTTGAGGGTTATCACACCCCCAAACTTGCATTATTGCTCATCTCAAGTAATAGCTTACTTTTTAATTAAGAATATTTGCTTTTTGTTCTTTTAGCGAATTGTTTCTTGCTACTTCTGCACAAAAAATCAACATTACCCTCTAAAAATTCAAGTAAATTTATAGATAAAATTCTTCTATAACTGGACCATGCTGGGCGAAACCTTTAAGTTCAGAAACCTTTGATTTAAAAAATTTCCTAAAGTATCGACATTTTGCAACTCCCTCTTGGCCTAAAACTTTAACTTCATGGTTCTAAAAATTTTTACTAATCAATTGGATTTAACTTCTCGCTTTAAGCTTTCACTCCCTTTAAACTTGGTATTTCTCGTCTTTTTCCGAAGTGAATACTCTCCTTTTACAGTTCGCTGAAGATTCCTCACTTATGATATCCTGCTATCATTTGCTCAATTTTCATCGAATGTTTGATATTATGATAGATACTCAATGTTAGAGTAAACGGCAGTGGAGAAATGGTCCCAGGACTTAGGCTACTAGCCTTTTGATTCACTTTGCTCTCGTATTTCGTTTTGGGAAATTTTTTAAAATTTTCTTATTTTTATCCAACCCAAGGTTTGATTTGTAAATCTCACCTTTTACTTTAGCGAAATGGCAACTATCCAATTAATTTTTCTATGCTGAGCCTTAGCCGCATTTGGATTCTTTCTTCTCCATCGTTTCTTCTTCTTCTCTCTAGCCGACCGCCCAATCCATCACCAAGCTTCTTCACCGATCTCCTCACCGCCAAGCAGCCTTCACGCCAGATCACCATCGCAGCCCCTTGTCGCCATTTGTAGCCATTCACCGAGCCGCACAGGCGAACGTAGTTTCGACGATCCAGCCCGTACGTATCAGAGATCGCAGCCATACGATCGTTAGCCACATTGCAGCTCACCAGATCCCCTTCGTCAGCAAACGCTAGCAGCGATTGTATCCTTGCGATCGCGTTTCCGCACTCAGCCCTGCACACCTTCACCGAGATGTTCTGTGCCACAGCACCAAGCGAGTAGCCCATTCGCCTCAGGTACGTTTCACCCAAACCCTTCTAGTTCTTTGTT
Source organism: Sechiopsis laciniata (assembly GCA_037833695.1). Lineage (NCBI taxonomy): Eukaryota > Viridiplantae > Streptophyta > Magnoliopsida > Cucurbitales > Cucurbitaceae > Sechiopsis > Sechiopsis laciniata. The sequence continues at coordinate 6,314 of JBBMKA010005606.1, read as the reverse complement.
GGTTTTCTGTGGCCTGATGTCAAGCTCTATCAACCCTTGTTCTATTCGCAGCCGAGATCATGCCCGTTCGCTTGTCCGAGTTGATCCACCTTGTTGCGTTCACTTTCAGATTTCACTCTAGCGAGCCCTTTGCCTCAGCGAGACGTTCGCCCTTAGCATCTGCCCGTAGCCTCGTCCTTCGCTGAGCTTCACACCAACTGTGCCTCGTTTGCCGCACATAAGACTTCACCTTCGCCTTCGTCGAAGCCTGCAGTCGAGCCTGTCTTCTCGATTAAGGGGTATTGTTTCCCTAGCCTTGTGTGTGTTGGTCTTTTGCTGCTAGATGTTTAGAGTTTAATTATTGTTGTTATCATTATTTGCTAGGTTCGTGTTGGTTCTGCAGCTCAAGGAGCACTATTATCTGTTTGTGATTTTCTGCTTATTTTCCAGGTAAGGATTTCCTTGCCGGGGTTGTGTAGACCCTGCTCTTACCACTGATAGTTTTCTGGTAGTGTATTATTGTTTTCTAAGCATGTTAGTGGATATGTGCTTGAACGATATTTCTGTTGTTGAACTTGTTAGTGGATAGGCTTGCCTGTTATTGCCTGTTGATGTACTTGTTAATGGATAGGATTGTATGGCTTGTTTGATAGGACCTGGCATATAGAATGTTTGTACCCTGAATTGCACCTTTTTGTTTACAGTGACTGTTATGTTTATCAACTGTTGGCATTCTGTATGTTATTGTGCAATGTTATTGATGCTGAACTCTGTTAGCTCTGGGGTACTTCTTGTTAGCTAAATTTTGTTAGGTTGTCATCATCCAGAGGCTGAGAGTGGACCAATGTATGTGTCCCCACCGGTCAGGCTGTGAGGACAGATTCCTTACCCTCGTCAGTCGGGTGTGGAGTAGCTACCACCCCGGTATAAGCCTAGTTTGTGGCCTGCTAGAGTGGGGTTTTTTTCCTTAGTGCAAGCCTGCCTTGGGACGACCTTTAGCTTCAGGCGTTGGGTGTGATTCAGGATGCCACAGTATGGTGCCGAGGGCCTCTCATCTGCTGTGGATCAGTGCTCACCTTTTCGAGTCATAGGCATCCGCACCTGGACCGGCATAGTTTGTGTAGGCCTATATTTATCAGGTTTGCAGGAGCATACGGTGTGCGTGTATGTGCATTAGATGCCGGGAGGAGAGTTCCCTCGGGCTAGTGTACCAATACACATTTCCGTTCAGTTAGAGCCCGATGCTTAGGTACTCTCCCAAGTGTCCAAGATCAGCATAGTGAGCTGATCACCTTAGCCGAGAGTTGGAGACCTTGAGATTCTAGGGGTTATATTGATAACCCATTTAGAGATCCACCGTTGATCCTTAGCCGAGAGTTAGAGACTTTCGATGGTTTGGGCATGCCATGATTGTACTTGTGGTGAGACTGCCTTTGTGATATTGTTCTGCTTGTATGCTAGGATGCTAGATGATGTGAATTGCATACTGTACCCCAGTTGGGGATTCTTACTAGTACTTTTGTACTCACCCTTATTTCTGTGGTTTTTCCACTAGGTAACTTGGGACAGCACCGGGGCGGCTAGAGGAGGAGCTTGCTGATCATGGGAGTCCGCCGCATAGTCTCTTTCGAATATTTTATGTTTTCAGCATGATTAGACTATCTTAGAGAATTGTTTTAGAACTTTTTCAATATACTCTGGCCAGAGGCTTTAAATTGAATTAGTTTTTAATAAGGGTTTTTGGATTGCAATTTTTGTATCAAATGTTCAATTGTTTGCTTACTTGTTGAATTTAAGGGTTTTTAAATTCATGCATGTTGAGTAAGAACTGGGTTTAGGACTATTTTAGAGTCGGGTTCTTACAGCGGGGGCTATGATGCTCGGCTGCGATGGTGATGCTCCCTCTCGAATAGGGCTTGGCGAAGGTGGTTTCGACAAGGGGTGGAGGAGAAGAGAAACGAATGAGAGGGAGGGGGTTCTTCTGGTGTTTGCAGCAAGAAGAGGGATGTGATCGACAAAACCCAACCTCTTTTTTTCTTTTTTTTTTCTTTTAATCTTTTAATCCCTTTAATTAAACCAAAATCTCTTTAGCCAAACCGGTCTCCTAACTTCTCGAAATGCAAAACTAACTTAGAAGTCCTACAAAATAAACCCTGAAAGCCTGAAATCTCTTTCAGTTAAGTGCGAGAATGACCCTGAATACTCTCAAATTACCAAACTAGCTTTAGGGGTAAAATGACCAAAATACCCCTAGAGGCTAGAACTTCCCTAACGGCCCAACGAAACAACCAAATCAAGGGAGAAACATATCTGGGGAGCTGGAGTGAAAACCTGGGCTGTTACAGTATTCCCTCATTTTATGACTTTCGTTTTTGAAAGTCCCTAAGACTGAAACAACTCTGGATTGTGAGTCCTCATCTCTTCCTCTAACTCCCAAGTAGCTTCTTCTGCTTTCTGACACTTAGGCTGGGCACGGCAAGGGCGTGCTCTCGGATGCTGGTGTGATTGCGGAAGGGAGCGAGGCGTGCGCAAGGAGGCTCGGCTTGGTGTTCCGTGCGACTGGTGCTCTACGATGGGTCTCGACAGAGAGCTTGGGTGAAGGAAACCTTTGGCAGTGGGAGAGAAGCGGCGATGGAGAGTTGCTGGCGAACTTGGCAAGGAGCAAGGCTTTGGCGATGGAGCTTGGTGAAGGTGTGAACGGCAAAGAGAAGAGGGGAAGAAAATAAAAAGAGAGAATTCACAAAGGGAGAAGCAAAGAGAAAATCGTGAATGGAGAGGAAAGAAAAGGAATTGCGGCTAGGCTTTTTAGGTGGTGGCAAAACAAGGGGATTAACGAGCTCGCGACACGTATCCTCCTAGGTTCTGGCTTCGAGTCCTGGCAACACCTTTTAACGAAGTATTTTTCCTTTTTTCCTCTTTTAATCAAACAAAAGCTCTAAACTCCTTAAACAGCAACACTAGCCCTGGATACCTGAAACCGAAGTACAAACCCAACTTAGCAATTAACAGAACGGCCTTGAAACCCTGGTCAATTACGAGACTACCCCTGAAGGACAAATTACCAAAATGCCCCTAGAGGTCCAAACTGCCCTAACGGCCCAATCGAACAACTGAAAATACAACAGAACATACCTGGAGAATCAGAAGGGAAAACTAGGCCGTTACACATCTCGAGTGCAACAACAAACCACGACTAGGTTTGAGTCAACTTTCTAGTTTCAACTACTCTATCAAGCAAAGCAAACAAAAAGTTCTTAAACAAAACTGTCCTTTACGCAATGGTAGATTAATAACACACAACATCAACAAACTTAACTGTCACAACTATAATCTCTTTCAGTTAGCACATGATTTGCCAATAACTCGCAACTAGGTTGTGGCCCCTTACAAACACGAACATAATCATAATCAAGACTGAAAACACAACAACCACGTAACAAACACGCTCTTATCAACCAAGAATGATGACTAACCCTCAAGTTGCCAAGCCAAAAATATCTTGGAGAATAAAATAACATAAGCTCAGCTGATGGTTCCCAACCACCAACTCAAGAATAACAATAATGTTGCACCTTGCAACTTCAAAACAGAACATCCAACCCAGGTACCAAAGCTGGGTCAACTTCCAAACTTCAAACGAACTAGAACACATCAGGGAGTCAACACTAATTCTGCTCTCCAAGCAACTCCAAACTCTTTTCTAAAGAGGATCACAACAGCAAAATTTAGTTACATAACCAAGTTGCTACATAACCATACCTACGAAGTCAACTCAGAACTTTCCACGAAACCATCTTTGGCTCAAAATCTGTCAACAAGGCTCCATCAGAAACAACTAGAAACTCACTGCTCGGGTCTGACTGAGCTCTAACAAGGATATCCATGAGCTTAGGGTCCTGCCAATGACCCTCAAACACACATTGTCGTAAAGACGAACTAACAGCCAACTGAGCAAATAAGAAAGAATATTTTAGCATCACAATTGCACTGGTTTGCTCCAACTTTTTACACAATAGGGACTGCGAGAACAAAAACGCTAAAGAATGTGTCGTCCTCACTCAAAGCATCAACCACATTGTATGCTTACTAGGGGTAGAGGATCTCAACAACACGCCAAGCAACGATATTTAACGACTGCGTGGTTTCTTGACAACCACTCTTCGCTCAGTACCATCTGAGTTCCAACAAGAAAAACGCAAGCAACAATGATTTTACTTTCCAAATTCAAAGATCCAAATGAACAACTCTTGTTTGCAAACAAGCAAACCAACAACGAGCACACTTCCTTTATAATCTCAAAATGAGGGCACTCTCCGAAGTAGTAACCTTGAACTGAAACCTTTATTTCCAAGGAGAACTGAGGACAATCTCCTACCAACCACAATCAATACTGGTGTGGTTCTCAGTAACCACTCAAAACTAAAACAACAAGCTATTCACAAGCATGCATGCGAGTACAACGACGAATCTTTCACTGGAGACCAAAGTCTAGGCTCTCTCTCCTAGAGAGACAAACAACTAACTCTTGACGGAGTAACAACAAACAAACGGAACCTGATGAGTCTTAGCTCTACACGAGCTTGTTTTACAGCAAAACACAAACAACATTGGCTAAACCAAAAACCACAGCAAGCATTAAGCCATTAACATGTAAGTACCTCAAACTGTCATTTTCGTCACGTCTGTCTCTACAACTAGAAAAACCATCACCTAACTTGTTGATCGGCCGGCTAGGATCTAGGGTACTAGCCTCTACTGAAATCTGAACCGTTATAGAAGGTACTTGAACGCACTTCTTGGTAATGTGGCCAACCTAACCACAAAGGAAACATGCAAACTTGTGAGCACCAACATTTCCACAGTGACCATACAACCTTCAACTTTCTCTTTTGCCAACTCATGGGTAAACTTGGTGGGATGAAACTCTTTATGACTTCGCGCACATCTTTTCTCTTATAAGAATTTCACTACCACCAAACTAGATCACTTGCGCCACTTGAACAGGTGCAACGTCATGCACAACAACTGAAAGAACAAGATAAACTCACGACTAGGTCATCTTAATCATCCAAGAAAACTGTGCGATCTGGGCCTGATCCTAGGCCTACACCAAAGCTTGGTGCTAAATAAGTAGTCCACCAAACATAACATGAAGTGCTGCTACTAACAAATCTTCAGGCCCTCCCACAGATAGATCTGGCAAGGTCACAACCTTTGGTGACAGCAACACCAACAACTCTGTATGTTGTCCCTTAATATCTGTTGGTACAACAAGTGTTGATAAAAGTACAACACGTGGCACAACTTTGGAGGCTGACGAACTTGCTCCAAGAATCTCAGACTCATCAGTCTGCTCTATGGCATCACGACTAACAATCATGCTTAAGATATACACTCGAATCGAGAAAAGGCTTTATCCACAACTAGGACTACTAACAAGCAACAAGTAGATGTAATAAAAGACGGTAAGCGACTAATCGACCAGGTACGAGCATGGGTTTGGCCGATTTCTCGTGCAAACGTAGTTGCGCTACTCAGATACCCCTCGAGAAGAAGTTCGGTGCAACCATAACTTGTTTTCGATAAAGTTAGAGGCCAAACAACAGCGATGATGTGGCCGGCTGTACGTTCGCTCACAGAGAGAAGAAACACAAGAATTTCTTCTTCTTTTTTTTCTATCATGCTAAAGTATGCTAAAACTCTTATTCCCAACATACCTGATGGTAAGTGGAGCACTAAAGATCATGAGGACACAACGACTTACTTACTAAGTCAGTCTACAGAATCTATGACTCTGAGCTCTGATACCAACTGAAAAGACCCGACTTAAAATAAAGTCTATAATGAGTATTTACTAGCATGCATGATTAAATTCACAAATGACTCACTTATTCAAAATCAAAACATGCTCTTTTATTAAAAACTAGCTCAATATTCAATAAGGGTAAAATAGTAAAACATTCTCATGGCCAGGATAAATCAAAATATAAATACAAGCTTTCTGAATTGAAATAAACATTTATCAATTAGTTCATGCGGGATAAAAGACACTTAATAAACAATAGAACATGTGTCCCCTCATGATCCAACAGCCTCGTCCAGCTCATCCGTCTCTGTATACCTCAGCACCTGAAGGGGGAAAAATGATAAGGGTGAGTAATGGGGATTACTCAATAAGAACTCTCACCTAGAGTACAAAAATGCATACATCAGCTCAACACCTAACCAATAATTGTCTTCATTATCTATAACAAGCTCAGACTCAAAAGCTCTAAGCTGAGAACCTCTAGGCTCAACTATTTGGGGAAAACACAACTGGTCCCACCTATTCAGGT
>JBBMKA010005605.1:0-11307 GCA_037833695.1 Sechiopsis laciniata | reverse complement strand
TCCAAACCATAAACTAAACACCACCTAGAAGCTAAGACCAATTCCAAGGGAGAAAAAAAATTGAGTGATAAAAAAATAAAATTAAAAAAGAGCTTAGCTCATATGAATGAGACTTAATTCTTAGTTTATCAAGTCAATAATCTACCGTTTACATTTGTTTTTTTGTTTGAAAGATCAGTAAATTTTATTAAAAGGAAATGTGAGCAAACTCGCTCTATAATCAACCTAGAAGAGATCGCCGGAAAACCTACCATCCACATCAGACAAATGAAAAATAAAAATAAAACAAGTAAAATCAGACAAATGAAAAATAACAATTATTAGACGGCAAGAACCAAACATTATTTTATAGTAGATAGTTCTCTTTTTCTTTAAACTCTACAAAGAAGGCACAACTCAAATAAATGAGATTAAAAAATCAATTCCAATGATCGAACCCATAACTATGATATTGAATTAGATTTTTACCAAACAATGAAACTATTAGACCACCAACCTTTTCGATTTTAGATAGTTCACTTAAAACAAGTAAAATCCGACAAATGAAAAATGACATAATGACCGATTATTTATTTGAAACACGGAGTCGGACACATAAGGCATATTTATGGTGGTTCCTAGCCAATTAAACTATAAATAATGAGCGACCTTCTTCCCAATCTTCTTCAAAGTGAACAACCCCAATATTACTTCTTCAAAAATCAACCCCAATTTTCGACCCATGGCTGAATCTATTATCTTCGGCGCTGTTGCAAACATTGTGAGTAAATTGAGCTCTCCTGCAGTGAAGGAGCTTGGTTTGCTGTGGGGTGTCAATGATGAGCTTCACAAACTGCAAGATTCCCTCTCTGCCATTCAAGCCGTGCTTGTGGATGCAGAGGAGCAGCAGTCCAAGAGCAATGCAGTCAAGGATTGGGTTTCAAAGCTTAAGGATGTTGTGTACGAGATTGAAGACTTGATGGACGAGTGTGCTTATGATGCCTTGGAAGCCCATGTTTTGGCCAAAGATCAAAGAAAGAGAAAACAAGTACGTAGGCTCTTCTCCAAACTTAAACACCCTTATTCTAATCTTAAATTGGCTCACCAAATCAAGGATATTAGGGAGAGGCTACAAGCTATTGATGAAGACAGAAAACAATTTAATTTCTCTCCGCTTGTGTTAGATACAACATCAGTATCCGACGACTTCAAGAAGAAAAGAGAGACTTACTCTTTTATACTTGAAGATGATGTCATTGGTAGGAACAATGACAAGGAAGAAATCATAAATAAACTCCTATTGAATACCAACACCAAACATGATTTTGCAATTATTTCCATTGTTGGAATGGGAGGATTAGGAAAGACTACTCTAGCTCAATTTGTCTATAATGATGATAGGATTACAAACCATTTTGAGTTGAAATTATGGGTGTGTGTTTCTGAAGATTTTGATTTCAAAATACTTGTGGAAAACATAATAGAGTCGGTTACTAAAAAGAAGCCAAAATCGTCCCTTCAATTGGATTTATTGCAAAGTCAACTTAGAAAAGAAATTGATGGAAAGAAATATTTGCTTGTGATGGATGATGTATGGAATAAGGATAATGGAAAATGGGATAGTCTCAAACACTTGCTAATGAGGGGTGCGCAAGGTAGTAGGATTTTGATCACAACACGTGATGAAAATGTTGCAAAAATTTATGATACTACTTTCTCTCATTCTTTAGAAAAATTGGATGATTTCAACTCTTGGTTATTGTTTAAGAAAATGGCGTTTTCGGAAGGACAGGGAGAGGAGTTTGAAAATTCAAATTTAATTGAAATTGGTAAGGGGATTGTGGCAAAGTTAAGAGGTGTTCCTCTTGCCATAAGAACTATCGGACGACTTTTAAAGGAGAAAAAATCACAAAATTTTTGGTTGTCCTTCAAGGATAAGGAGCTTCGTCAAGTTATGGAACAAGTGAAAAACAATGATCTAGACTACATGTTATCAATTCTTGAACTGAGTTATAAACACCTCCCAACTAATTTGAAGCAATGTTTTCTATATTGTATTTTGTTCCCCAAAGATTATGTAATTCAAAAGGATGAATTGGTAATACTATGGAGAGCACAAGGTTTCATTCCGTCAAATGACAAAGATGAACTCATTGATATTGGTGAGGATTATTTTTTGGAGTTATTATCAAAATCATTTTTTCAAGATGTTTCAAAAGATGGATTAGGAAACATCAAAACTTTTAAGATGCATGATTTAATGCATGATCTTGCTTGTTCGATAACGAAAAATGAATGTATCTATGGACTCAAGAATAATATAGATAAAAGAACTCATCACTTTTCATTGAGCTCTAACATGTCAGATGAAGAACTTAAAGAACTTTCAAAGACATTATCTAAAGCAAGGAATTTGAGAACATTTATTATGCTAGGTCAACTTTCTCATGTAGATTGGATATCACACATGAACAAATTCTGGCAGGATCATTCTCGATTACGGACATTGAAGCTTCATTTGGATCGAAGGGTAAAGGTTTTTGGGTCTGTTATTGGTAGGTTCAAACATTTGAGATATTTGTTAATTTCGGATTTAGATTTTAAATATCTTCCAAATTGTTTCACTAAGTTGTATAACTTAGAAACACTCTCCCTTCTATATTGGATAAACTTAGAAAAATTGCCAGGTGATATCAAAAACTTGATTAACCTTAAGTATCTTAATTTGAAAGGATATAATAATTTGAAATTCCTCCCCAATTCTATTACCGAGCTGTCTAAATTGGAAGAACTTATCCTTTCATATTGTGCGAGTTTAAAAGAATTGCCGAGAGACATCAAAAAGTTAGTCAATCTTAAGCATCTTGATGTGGAAGGTTGTAGTAGTCTCACTCATATGCCAAAAGGATTGGGTGAGCTGACTTATCTTCAAACAATGACTGAGTTTATTTTAGGAGAGAATAATGGTGCAAGATTAAGCGAGTTGAATGAACTTAACAAGTTGAACGGACGGTTATTGATTAGAAATTTGCAATTTTGTAATGTTGCTGAATTACCATCGAAGGCTAAGTTCTTGCAACTAAAGTCGGATCTTCAAGACTTAAGTTTAGAGTGGATGGATTTGTCTACTGAGCCTACATATGATATCTACAAAAGAGTTTTAGATTGCTTACAACCACATTCAAATCTTCGAGAGCTAAACATAGTTGGATACGGAGGAGTGAAATTATGTAATTGGCTAACCTCTAGTTCTCTTAGTCGTTTAGTCCAAATAAATCTTGTTGATTGTAAAAGATTGAAGCACCTCCCTCAATTTGATCAGTTTCCTTATCTCGAGAGACTTTTTCTTGAATGCTTACCCAGTATAGAGTATATTGACAACAATGATTCTGTTTCTTTATCAACATTTTTTTCATCCCTTGAGGATTTAAAGATTAGTAGCATGCCTAAGTTGAAGAGATGGCGGAAGGGTACAACCTCAACTGAATCCAGTGAGCTTACTGGGGACTCATTTTCAATAAAATTTCCTTACCTTTCTCGGTTAAAGATCTCTGGTTGTACTTTGCGTATTTCAATGTCTTTCCATACACCTTTATTGAAGCGTTTGTCAATTAGCGGTTTTGAGGAACATCCTATTAAGGTGGATGAGCTTGATGTTGTACCCTGGAAAAATTTTGAAAATCTCTCCTCTTTATATCTTAAAGAATTCTCTAAGTTGGAGTATTTGCCCAAGTGTTTGCAACATTTTACAACTCTTCAATGTCTTTCCCTATGGAGATGTACAAATTTAAAGAGTTTACCAGAGTGGATTGACAATCTTACTTCACTCGCAAAATTGGAGATTGATTCCTGTGAAAAGTTAACTTCGATGCCAGAAGGGATTCGCCACATCCATGGTTTACAATCATTATACATTGTGGAGTGTCCCCTATTGGAAGAAATGTGCAAGAAAGACACCGGAGACGATTGGCCTAAAATCGCTCACATCCCACGAGTATACCTTTCACGCAAGCTTCAATGAACTTGAAACCATATGAGCAGAAGAACCCAAACCCAAAACTTGGAACAACTTTCAAAAGAGTTTGACAACACACAATTTAAAGGGTAAATTTCAAAATCACTTTCTCCTGTATGCTCATACTAACAACTCTTGCAATTTGGCATATCATAGTTTTGGATTGGTAATCATTCTATAATTTTGGTCTATTTCTACCGATGAAGAAGGATGTTGGAAATTTGGCCATTGTCCCACAAGTTTAAAAGGTACTAAATTCTGATTCTCTTAAATTTCTATGTGATTTTAGAAGTACTTCAATTTTTTTTTTAATCTTATTTTTTAATGATGGAATGGAACTCTTTTTAGCTTATGTTTTCCAGCTATGTACGTAGGCTTGTTTTCATATGACTACGTCTTATACCATGGTTTTGATACCCATGATTTTGTTTTGAGTTTTACCCAAAATACCACATGCTTATAGAGATAATTGTTCTCCTATATACCATGGATCTGTCCCTTCTGTAGTCAATGTGACCTTTGTTAGCCCTCCTAACAATTATTTGGACTTTGTGTTCATTGCACCCTTGTAGTTTAATTTTTACTATTGAAATCGAAGGATGATTAACTTGGTTTTTTTAAATCTTACCATGCTTTGTATTTACTTCTAAACAGAAAGTAGAAGATCGTCTGTTGTATAACGATGTAGGTGGAGGAAGGAAAGAAATTATCTAAAGCAACATTAACCAAGGAAATGGTTGGGTGCCATTTTGGTTTTGTTCCAATTGTATTGTTATTTTGTTTTTCGTAAGTATTTGTTGTTTGTGTATTTTCTATGATTAGAGAGAACTTTGTGTATCTATTGTCATTAATAGTGGAGATTTTGACTACGGTCACGTGGCTTTTTACTCCTCAATTTTGGGGAGGTTTTTCCACGTTAAAACTGTTGGTGTTATGTGTTTTTTTGTATTATTATTACTGAATTTCAATTGGATAACCAATCGTGTTGAACCCATCAAAATTAAAAGCAATTGAAGCTGATAAACCCAACTTGTCTTCTTCTACAGTATGGTAAGGGAAACTCTTCAACGTTTTTATAGATCTTTCAAAGTAAACAAGTTGCAGAAACACTTGATGTCCTGTCATTAGATTTTCTTCTTTTTTTTTATGTGTGATTGTTCGCGCCAGCTTGCGCGCACCTCACCTCTTAGTTCTCCAAGGCCCCTCTTGACCACTAGGCCACTCCTTGATAGTTTGTCATTAGATTATTTAGAAAACGTAAGTAGAAGAAGATTCAAATATTCTAGTCAAAGTTGGCAATGAGGTTGTTGTAAAGTTAAAAAGGTGTTCTTCTTCCAATAAGTATAATCCGAGTCTTCTATGTTTCAGAAAAAACCAAAGCTGAATAGTTTTCTCTCAAGGACAAGGAGCTTTCAAGAGGTATGCAAGAAGAAAATGAGATGCAATCAATACTTAAGTTTATAGCGAGGAGACTAATTATTGTTACAACAACCTTCCACCTAATTTGGAGCAATATTTTGCATAGCCTTTGAGAAATTAGAAATTTCATATATGCCTCACTTGAAAGGATGATGTGTGGAAAGTTGAAACCTCAAAATAGTGTCACATTTCCAACAATACGACCTTGCCTTTCTAACCTTGTGATTGAGATTACAACATTTTCATTCTTAAATGAAAGCAACAACATACCTTACTATAGTGACTACTTCCACTCGGTCTAAATTATCTACACCTCAACTCAGAGATAATAAAGATCTCGAGTTTCTCGTCATCTCTTTGGATTCTTGATATAATATATTGCTTAATTTTGCAAATGATTTCTCCTCTTCCTGCTGTACAACATTCTATTGATAGTGTACTTACTACGGAAAGAACTTGGAGATCCTTGAACTCTTATCTATTTGTGCACCTTCATTGGATTGTTGGGATGTGATCATTTTGGTTTGCTGCTCACTGTTCATTGTTTATTCTATAGTTGTAGGTCAATCTCTACTGCTAAATTAGGATATCAGTTGGTTTTGAAATCTTATCTGTGCTTTGCATTTTCTGCCGGATAAGCTCAGGTGTCTCATGCCTGTTTGGGCTATCTCCCTTTGAGCAACATGAATGAAAGAACTTTGTGTGTACCTTTTTTTTTTCTTTTTTTTTTTTTTTTTCTGTCATACACTACCCTAATCTCTTGTGGGATCAAGAAATCTTGAGAAATTGTGTTGAAAAAACTGATAGGTCTGTTTCTAAATCATCATAGCTGCAAGTTTGGGATTTGAAGAGTTTGCATGACATCATTATACTCCAAAGATTAAGTTGATAAGTTACGTTGAGACTAACATTCCATTCACAACAAGTTTGTCAAGCCAATAATGTATGTTTTGGGTTCTTAGAATCAGATTCTTAAAAGCCAACTTATCCCATTATAAAAACTTGTCATTTTTTTTCTGTTCATTTAGAAAAAATGAACATTGTTTATCAATTGTGGAGAGAGAAGCAAAATGAGGCCAATATGCATATCCAACTACAATTGCCAATTATAGGCTCTTATGTAATGGGCCACAGTTTATAGAAGAGAGTTCTTACACTTAAATAAATGCTCTGATCAGTGATCCAAATAAAAAAGAAAACAAAGTTTGGTATGTGTTAATTGAAGCTTCTTAAATTTGTAGGAGCATAAGAGCAGTTACATTTAAGGTGCAAAAATATTGTGACAAAGTTTATCAACATCCCAACATTTGGAAGGAGTATTCAAATCAAAGACCATCATGACATATAAACCCTCTGTTCTTGAAATGGTTTTAAAAGATCTTGATGATCTTGAAAAGTTTGAGCTTCAAGTTTCTTTGGTTTATCTTAACTTCTTTCAAATCATCCAATAAATCTTACATTTCTTTTCAAGTAGAATCCGACCAAAACCCCTCCATTAATCTCATTATTAGAGAATAAAAGAAATTTGGAAGTCTAAAACAAAGCATAGTAATATTAGCATGAACAACACTTCATTTTTATGAAGTCTTTCTTTGATCATATTCTTCCCTTCGATCACTTGGAAATGAGTAAAACAGCTGGTAGAAGACCACGGTAGCATCAGAAGCTAAGACCAATTATTAATGTAATACAAAAATAAAATAATATAGCTTGCATAAGAATGACACATGAATTATTAGGGCCGTTTGATAATTATTTCGTTTTTAGTTTTTAGTTTTTGTTTGTAACTTTTTGAAAACAGGTTTGTTTGATAACCAATTTTCGTTTTTTTTTTAAAAATTTTAAAAATGCTTTAAAAATATTAAATAAATTCTAAAAATTAAAAAAAGTAGCTTTTAAAAACAAGTTTTTGTCTTTGTTCTTTAAAACGCATGAAAAAAATCAAGAATAAAGAGTAAAAAACTAAAAAAATCAAAACAAAATGTGAAATTTGAAAACAAAAAACAGTTATCAAACATGTTTTTTGGTTTTTTATTTTTAAAAACATAAGACTAAAATCAGTTATCAAACATATACGGTTTTTATTTTTTAAAACAAAAAACAAAAAATAAAAAATGAAAAACAAAAAACAAATTGGTTATCAAACGGAGTCTAGATTATTTAGTCAATAATCAAACCGTTTACTAAATGAAAACAATTTTAATCTTTACAAATGAAAACAATTTAAACAATTTTTTTTTTGAAAATCAATATTAGCAATATAATTGTGGATATAGTCAAACGCCATAGCCGACTCCATTTTATTTAATATATGAAACGACTTAACATTATCATGGCTATGATAGTACTCTAACAAATAGTCATTTATTTGTTTATTTGATTTGTTTATCATTTAGTTTTTACTTTGGATTTTGGAAAGGCTTTTCTACGTTAAAATTGTGTGTGTTTTGTGTTTGTTTATATTGTTTTTGCTGAATTTCAATTGGATAATAATGGTGTTGAACCCATCAAAATTAAAAGCAATTGAAGTTAAACTTAACTGCAATTTTTTAGCAGCGTCTTGTAAGAAAAACTCTTCAACTGTTTTTATAGAAATTGCAAAGTAAACAAGTTGTAGAAACATTTGATGTACTGTCAATATATTTATTAGAAAACATTTGTAATATTAAGGAATTTGTTATTCAATATCTTCTGAAGAGCTTTATGGCCTCAAATAGGCACCACGCCCATGGTATATGACTGATTAACTTCCTACTTACTAACTCTTAGGTTTTCTAATCAGTTTGCTCTTCATAACTTACCTCATGTTGTACGTTGATGAGGTCATCATTAAAGATCAGATCAGATTCGTCCTACATTACTACTCTGAAGGTCGCCGTTGCCCCCTAAGTTCCAAATCTCCTATTGGAAAAGTAAAATAATTTCTTGGCTTAGAAGTCGATTACCATCAAGATGACATTTTTGTAAATCAGGCAAAGTATTCGATAAACATTTTGGCCACTTCTGGAATGACGGCATCCAAACCTTGCCAGACACTCATATCCACTACAATTCATCTTCATGCTTCCACACCGGCTCACTCAGAGCCCATACTTTATCATAAACTTGTTGGCTCTCTACAATATCTCATGTTCACACGACTTGATATTGCTTTTACAGTTAACCGAGTCAGCCAGTTTATGTATTGTATTGTCCAACAGTTCTACATTTTTCAGCGAAAAAACGAATATTGTGATATCTCGTTGGTACTCTACATCGGGGGTATCTTTTAAACAATGGGACCTATCATTACAAGCCTAATGTGGGGTAAGCGACTCAGCGGATAGACGTTCCATAGCTGGCTATGTTGTTTTGCTGGACACCAATCTCATCTCTTGGTCTACAAAGAAACAGTCTACCGTTTCACGTTCTTCTACTAAGGTAGAGTATCGTGCTCTCACCAACACCACTTTATAGGTTTTTTTGGCTCCGCCAACTATTAAGCGATTTGCATATCTATCGACCTACAACTCCAACTTTGTGGTGCGACAACATCTTTACCATTTCTTTGGCCAGTAATCGAGTTTTCCATGCTCGCACCAATCACATTGAAATTGATTACCATTTAATTTGAGAAAAAGTCGTTCATAAGGATATTATCATTCGGTACATCTCCACCAAAGATCAAATTGCTTATATGTTCACCAAGGTCCTATCCTCACACTCCTTCAAACTTTGTGCAAGGAAACTCATGACGAATACTTTGTTCTCAGACATGACAAATACTTTGTGCTCAGTTTGAGGAGGTATATTAAGAAATATGATATGTAACAACAATTAGTTATTTCTCTGGTATATTTGGCACTAGCCTTTATAAATAGGTTTATTATAACCCATGAAAAATATTAAAAATACCATCTTGATTTATATTTCTTATAGTAGAAGAAGAGCTGGAGAATTCAAATATTATAGACAAAATTAGTCAGGAACATTCTGACATCTTCTAAAACCAGAACTTTCTGAAAATGAGATGCAATCAATTCTTAAAGTTACACGAGAATAATTATTATCGAATGACTATAACTGACTCAAATATTTGCAAAATCATTTTCTCATTTTAGAATTGAAAGATTTGAAATCTTAATTCCAAACTCTTACAACAATATTATATATAACGCTGGTTTGAAATTGAGATACCAAACCAATCAATACAAAATCATAAACTAAACACCACCTAGAAGCTAAGACCAATTCCAAGGGAGAAAAAATTTGAGTGATAAAAAAATAAAATTAGAAAAAAGCTTAGCTCATATGAATGAATAATTTAACCGTTTACTTTCTTTTTTTTAATCGTTTCTTTGTTTGTTTGCTTTTTTTTTTTTTTTGTTTGAAAGATGAGTAAATTTTATTAAGAGGGAACATGATCAAACCCGCTGGAGCATATTCACCACAAAACAAAATAATAAAAGGAGATTTTACATGAATAACAAAAAAATTCAAAAAAATATCATCCATAGCACTTTTTTGAAAATATTTCATGTACAGCAGAAAAATGGGGCGCCTCTTGTAAAATGACCAAAAAGCCCTTCTATCATTTTTAAGTTGATAGCCTTCAATCAATTTCAAGCGATAGCCTTCTATCGGTTTCAAGCGATAGTCTTCTATCAGTTTCAAGCGATAGCCATCTATCGGTTTCAAGCAATAGCCTTCTATCAGTTTCAGACGATAGCCTTCTATCAGTTTCAGGCAATAACCTTCTATCAGTTTCATGCGATAGAGCTTTCAATCAGTTTCATGCGATAGCTTTCAACCAGTTTCATGCGATATCTTTCAATCAGTTTCAGGTGATAGCTTCTATAAGTTTCAGACAATAGCCTTCTATCAATTTTCAATTAGCCTTCAATCAATATCAGCTGATAGCGTTCAATCAATTTTCAACTGATAGCTTTCAATTAGTTTTCCAAACTAATTCATTTGACAATAGTCTTCAATCAATTCAAAATGTTTAATTATTGACAAACTAAAATTAAAAATTAAATTGTTGCTTCTCATATCAATCAATGAAATTTCTATCAATCTATCAATTGATAGACAACTAATAGATTCAATCAATAAGGTATTGATAGATTAAATCAATAGGAATTGATAGCCTCAATCAATTTTCTTAAAAATAATACATATACATATATCAATTCAAAAAGTTTAATCATCGACGAACTAAAATTAAAAAAAATGAAATCCTTGCTTCATATCAGTTCAAAAGGTTTGTGGCTAGATGACTTATATAACTTGAAAAAATGATTTGATTTCTATCATTTAAAAAATTGATTGACTTATATTACTAAAACTCTTCCATCACTTACAAAGATGATTGATTTCAATCACTTAAAAATTGATTGAATTATCTCTTTTGAACTAAATTAGTTATTAACTAATTGGAGTCAATATTTCATAGTAAAATAACCAAAATGTGCATGCTTCAATCAATTATCAACTTATAAATTCAATCAATTATCAGTTAATGGATTCAAATCAGTTCTCAGTTGATGGAATCAATCAGTTCTCAACTGATATAATCAACAGTTCTCAGTTGATAGATCTAATCAGCTCTTAACTGATAGATTAAATCAGTTATCAGTTCATGGATTTAATCAATTTGTTAGTGATTAAATCTATCAGTTTTTTAGTGATTGAATCTATCTGTTTGCTAGTGATTGACTCTATCAATTTGCTAGTCATTGAATCTATCTGTTTGCTAGTGATTGACTCTATCAATTTGCTAGTCATTGAATCTATCAATTTGCTAGTGATTGAATCAATCATTAGGAAATGCACGCACCTGACTATCATCCTTGTTTTATGGTCCACTAGGTGACTTCTATCACTTAAAAAAATGATTGACTTATATCACTTAA
>JBBMKA010005604.1:0-11308 GCA_037833695.1 Sechiopsis laciniata | reverse complement strand
ATAAAAATATTTGCTTTGTCATAAATTCTAAATAATGACGTGGCGGATTTTCATTCGTCGAAATTTCTATTCCAACAACAATTATAGAGGATATGAATAATTTTTAAATTTTTTTTTATCAAATTATAATTTTTAAAATTATACTAAAATAATTCTAACTTTCTATGAGTATAAGAATTAAAATAGAACCTTTAAAATTACAAATTAAAAACTTCAAAATTACAATACTATATATTTGTTTTCTTTCCAAACGATACGATGAAGTTTATAATTCATTGAAGACACTATTTAATATTATTACTTCTCCGAAACGATGTCGTCTCGTACCGCTGTGTCACACACGCGCTAAGTCGTTAATTAGCAATACTGGTGCTAGCCATACGCGGCGCGTTAAGCTCAACCGACTTCATGGTCTTTGCATGTGGCGGTGGGTTACTGGCACTTCCCTCCAATTTCTCATCTCGTCCCTTTTTCACCTTCTTCTCTTTCTTCGCTTTCAACCAAACTCCAAACAGTTTCAGAGTTCCAGCGCCGTTATCTTCACCGTCTTCCTCCTCTTCCTCCACCTCTTTCTTACCGTCACATTTCACAACCTCGCCGTTATTCCCTTTCTTGACGATGTTGTCAATCTCATCCGGCGCCACCTTATTTTAGAAAAAATAAATATAGTTATTTGGAGGATTTTAAGATATTTATGAGATATTGTTTAGCCAAAAATTCACCAGATTAGTCATGCACTTTTAAAAAATTTAGCAATTATGGTCATATTAATAGTAATACTGTAATACTCTATTAATAAAATATAATATTATATTAATGAGTATTTATAATGTTGTATTAGTATGTATTAATGACTATTAATGAAAATACTTTTATTTTTTAAAAAATAATTATAAATATCTTAAAATTTACATACATTTATAATTATTTTGTGGGAAAAGATTATTTAATACAATTTTACTATATTTTATATTTTTTAAGAGATTTGATATTTTATGTATTGAATTATATTAAATAATTAATCAACCAAAAAGCTTAAGCTCATTTTTGTGAGTTTTGAAATTTAAATTAATTAGGATACTCATGTAATATCAACTCAAAAATTTAAATTGATCATTTAAAGTAAATTTAATTATATTAACCAACCCCTGTTCTGATGCAAAATTGGAAGATTTAGGCTTGTTTGAAAGTTATCACCTTAAAATGTCCCGTCAGGAAAATAGCATACTCTTCGCACTGCTTCTTCTTCTCCGCTAATTCACTGCTCAGCATTTGGTTTTCCTTCTTTAACTTCTCGATCTTCTCTGTCAGATCCGCGAACATCGTTCCCGTGTCCACCGATCCCAGATTGGAGCTTGAAGTTGAGCCGATATCGTCGACGGAGTTCGACGGAGAGTTTCCTCCTTCGCCGGACTTGTGTGGACATGTCGTCAGCGTCTTGCGGCGGATTTGGGGGAGGAGCTCCACCTGACCTCGCCGGAAATTCTCGTTGGCGAACTCCCATTTGTCTGATCCGATCTTCCGAAACCCCTGATGATAACGGTTACACCAAAACCAACCAATTTCTAAAATATTCTTTCTGTATGCGGACGAACCATGCTGTAATTTAGCAGTTACTGAAAAGAGTAATAAAAGGATAAACAGAAAGGTGTGCATGGCGACACACGTGGCTATAAAATGTAAAAGATGTGTGTAGAAGGTACTAGAAGCCGTTCCACCAAGTTGACTTTTCAACGCTTCTATATTTGTGGTCCCTTATTGGTAGATGGTATCTACGTCTCACCCATCCTTGGTTTAAAGTATCTCAAAGTCCTTTTTGACTAATTGAGTCACTCCATGATGGTTAGCGTTTTAAATTTAAAGCATAGAATGGATTTAAAAAAATAAAAGTTACAAATTTAAGCTTTTTAAAAAAAAATTGATGAAGATTTAAAAACTTCATGAATAAAATAAAACAAAACTCAAAATTGAAATAAAAAAGAGGGTTACATACGTAGGTATTAAGCTGACGGACAAAGCTAGAGAAATTGTTGTGTTTGAAGTAAATGGGAAGGAATTGTTCAGCGAAATGGGAAATGCTCCACACGATAAAAGTGTCTCCGGTTTCACTCCACGAAATGACGTTGTTGGTGGCCGGATCGTCCACGATCTGGAACGTCTTGCTCAGAAACGGAGCCGGAGCCAATTTATTTGCCATGGATCGATCAAACAAAAACACACAAATTCAAACTAACAATGCTGCTCTTTTAAAGCTTTATATGGGGTGGGTTTCTTCTACAAACTCTCCAAACAAGGTTTTTTTGGGAATAAATATAAAAGCACAACACAAACAACCTTTCAAACAAACGATTTTAATATCTAAAAATTTACTATCACACACACACACACACATATATATATATATATGATAAAAAAAATTCAATTAACACTTAACTTTCATTCAATTCATTTATTGACATACAATAACAAACCACTATTTTATATTTTATTAAATTTTAAGGATTAAATTGTACTTTTTAAAACTATAAAATTTAATTTTAATTTTTTTTTGTCAAATCATATAAATTAAATTCTAGTTTTTAAAAACATAAAGTTAAACTCTAACTTTCTTTTTTTAAGATTAAATCTAACTTTGTCGAAAGCATAATAATCTAACTTATAATTTACCATTTTCAATTCAATTTAAAATTTTTTTATTTCGGAGGCAATAAATTAAAATTGAGCTTTTATTGGCAGAGTTAAATTTTATAATATTGCAGGTTAAAATATAATTTTATGATTATTGTATTTTAATTTTTGTTCTATTTTACTTTATAAATGTCAAATTTTAATTTATTTCTTTTGAAGTTAATATTTTACTTTTAAAAAGAAAAGTTAATATTTTAAAAAATCAGAAAAATTTACAAAAAATTTACTAAACCGTGGATATAGCTTTGACAAGCTTCGTGTAATTTTATTTGTGTTGCGGCCATAAAACTAAATAACAGTTTTTAAATTAAAAAAAAAAAAAAAACTTGGTGTATGCTATATTCCATAGGGTAAAGATTCAATATTTGAATGAGATATTTAAGTAAATTAAACCATATAGAAAACTAAAGTTTAGGATAATCACAATTTTGAGAGAAGGTGTTTAAGAGAAGGAAGAAACAGAACTTGATGGGAATCTTTTTTTTTATTTTTTTATTTTTAATTTCCTTTTTATTCATAAGTATTCAATTTATATGATCCCTCCTATTAATTTTACGAAATAAACCAGACTATACAATATTTAGAAGTGATATTATGCATTAAATTTAAAACATTTTAGTTTTGTAAAACCCTTTTCAGCACCAAATAAACCCAGGATGGTTACTCGATGGGGGTATTGCTTAATCAGTTGAGTTGATGAACAAGACAGTAGAAAGAAATAATTCAAAGAATGGGAATAATTTGGGAGTTCAGAAAATGTGAATATTTGCGTAAATTGATGGAAAATAGTACTGCGTTGAAATTGTGTTGTGCTTACATTTTACAAACATGCCGAAGCGGGAAAGTGCTTTTACCAAAAGAAAGTGTTTTTTTCCTAAACCGACGAGATAAGCATCCCGTTTCGCCAAAATTTCAGCTTCACACTTGTCCAACAGTGTGCTCTCTAACCCTCTAAATACCTGATTTGGTTAACTTTCTGTAAACCCCCCTAAAATATTCACAATTTGCTCCGTTACATACACCTTTTCTATAATTTTCTTTGAAACTTAAAAAAAAAACTAATATACATACAAAATTTTATTATTAGCCTTACCTCATAACTTAACTAACGTAATGATTTTTTTTTTCTTTTTTAGAAATTGATATAATGATATAATAGTTAAAGAGGGGATGAATTTTGTTTCAAAAAAAATAAAAACAAAGAGGGGATGAATTTAATCTACTCATCTTTAATTACTATAAGACAGAAAACAAGTTAATTACATGCATTTCAAAAAAATAAAATTACACAAAATAACCCAACTCAAGAAAGGTTTTAATTATACTACTAAACTAGTTTAGAAAGTTTGATGCTATCTCTCTAACTATTTCAAGAAATATTATTTGAGAATCTTTTTGTTTTAAGCAAGTATATAAATGGCTGCGTAAAAATTGAAAAATGTAATAACATTTTGACTATTATTAAGATTAGGAAATTTACGTTCAACAGCTCATTCTACCTCTTGTATTATATTTGCAACACAGTTTTTAAAATAATGCATTTATAGCACATGATTTCTAGGAGTGATAGAACTCAACCAATGATAGAATGAGTCTATCACTCATTGAATTCTATCAGTGATAGATTCAACTAGTGATAGAACTCTATCACTCATTGAATTCTACCGGAGATAGAACTCAATTTGAATTTTCTCCTACAAATGAATTAATTTTGATTTTTATGCTATAGATGAAAATACTTTGACATTTTTTTTATTATATATTCAAAATCCCTTTAAGGCTAAGGTCATTCTTATCGTTAAAAGTGAGATTAAACAAATGTAATTGACATTATTTTCTTTATAAAGGTTGCAAGTTTAAATCTCCCATATTGTTATTATACTCAAAATCAATATTTAGGTATAAATTGTCTTCTTAACTTATATGAATAATATTGTAAGACGGTGTTAGGTATGTTGAGTAATTTCCGATATAAGTGTTGGATTCAAGTCTTCATCTCCAATTATTGTTAAACTAAAAAAAAGAACTTTAATATGTCGTTAGTATTTATGTGTACAAGCCGTAGTTCTATTTTTAGTAATAATTCGTCTACCAAAAATCTTTGTCGAGCATGTTTGACTAAGAGAAATTTATAACATAACGTACGAAGAGAATGTTTGGAATCTAGGTGACAAATCATATCTCAAATTATTGTCGGAAATCTAAAAGCCAAAGTCGTTACATAACTAGAGTTAATAAAGTTGTCCGAGAGAACCAGAATGCCAAGGACATAATTAAGATCATTTCTCTACATTCCTTTCTCGGATACGGATCTTATGGCTTCATGTTATTACGACATTGAATACGAGACACGTGACTAAGTAAAGTAGGTTGCACCTAAATCTAGCGTTCTCTTACTTTCTTATTATTTTTTAATTATTGCATCTATTTAATAAACTTCTTTATCAATTTTTAATTTAATTTAATAATTATAGAGTAACATTTATTAACCTTTGAGATGATAATTGATATCGTATCTATTGATTTCTTATCAAGTAAATAATAAAAAAGTACTTTTTTCTAACCCAATATGTAACGCCTCGTATTTTCAGTAGACCTTCCAGGTGCAGTTATTTTTTTTCCCAAAATTTTTCAGTTGAGTTTCTGGTTAGTTTTGGCTGGAGGTATTTTGGTAATTTTACCCCTAGGACTCCTTTTTGCAAATATTGATTAATATTGGGTTAATTCGTTGTTTTTGGTTCCTTCGGACATTTGTGAAAAATAAGTTTTGTGGAATTGTAAAAGGGATTTCATTTTTGGTTTTATTAAAAGAAAAGTCACTTAAAAGAAGGAAAAAAAAAAGGAAAAGTCACATTTAAAAGAAAAAGGAAGTATTTAAAAAAAATTAAAATAAAAAAAGAGAAAATAGAAAAAAGCCTAATCTAGCTCTAACCATATACCTACCCATCCCTAAAGAGACACTACCGCCGCCTACTTCTCCATGGCCAACTGCCGCCGTTCTGCTAATTTGTTCGATCAGCTTCAGGGAGCAACGATGTTCTCCAAGATATACTTGAGATCAGGGTACCATCAGTTGAGGATCAGAGATTTGGATATCCCAAAGACATCATTCAGGACGAGGTATGATCACTATGAGTTCATGGCAATGTCATTTCGATTGACCAATGCACTAGCAGAGTTTATGGATTTGATGGACCGAGTGTTCAAACCGTTCTTGGACAACTTTGCCATCTTGTTCATAGAGGACATTTTGGTCTATTCTCGGACTAAGGAGGATCATGTCGAGCATTTGAGATTAGTGTTGACAACCTTGAAGGAGAACAAGTTGTATGTTAAGTTCTCCAAGTGTGAGTTCTAGCTAGAGCAGTGGGCCTTTCTAGGCCACATGGTTTCTTGAGATGGTATTTCGGTGGACCCCGTCAAGATTGAGGCAATGATTTCTTGGGCAGAGATGACATCACTAGTAAAGAATCACAGCTTTCTAGGTTTGGCAGGTTATTACTGACGATTCATTCAAAAAAATTTCAATGTAAAAGGACCCATGACCCGATTGACAAGGAATGGTTGTGAGTTCGTCTAGGATAACGTTTGCAAGGTTGAAGGAAGCTTTGATTTCAGCGCTTGTTCTGACAGTTCTAGAGGGAATAGCAGGTTTTACAGTGTGCAACAATGCATCTCATAAAGGAATAAAGTATGTTTTAATGCATAGTCGGGTTGTCGAAGCCTGACAAAATAAATATTGACTATCTAGGTCTAACTTATAAAAATAGTGAAATCAAGTCGAATCTAAAAATAAAAAAAAAAGTTTTAATTTCTCAAGGTTAAAAACAAATAAAATAGGGTTTTTTTTAATAATAAAATTAAACTTAAACAATAAAATGAATAAAATAAATAATTTAACGAGAACTTCCAATTCAAGGATTTAGTTTAATCCAACTATAATCTTGATCACATACTACAAAATTATTTAAATTTATTAAGTTCAAGAATTAGTCTACCTACTTGGAAAAGTCACAATTAGCAATTATTCTCCTATTATATTGACTCTGACCTAGCATCAAAACCAAATCTTATTATTCAATCAATTGGGCACGATAGCGTTCCATATCAACTTAATAATAACATTAAAATTTCTGAGAATGACTAAACCAAAATCAATTAACCAAGACACCTACAAATGAATTAATTTTATTTATTAGTTTCCCTAGGGCCTATCATGCAAGCAATGTAATTTGGAACAGTTACAATCAAACACATATGAGCCAACCCCTTGCAAGAATTTACCTTCATTTGGAACAATTACGTATCAAAAAATTATCATGTATAACATGGATCAATCGATAATAAATTAAGGCATCAATTCAATTTATTAACAATCAATAGTGAAAAAAAGAACAAAAACAAATAATCCTTAAATAAAAATTATCTATTAGGTCCAAGTCTCACAAAACTATAGTTGATCTAAAACTACCCTTGAACTAGAAGCAAAACCTAACTACGAATGGTAGAAAGAAAGATAAGAACTATAAAAGAAAAATAATCATCCCTGTGCCAAAGCCTAGGGAATGGCCAGTGGTGCCCCGGGTATGGGGGAGCGAAGCTCCGATTTTTCGGTTTTCAAAAAAAAAAAAAAAAGAAAAAGAATTGAAATAAATTAAAGAAATTTAAAACAAACTACTGGTGTCCGTCTTCCACACTTTATTATTTTTCTTTTTGTTCTCGTCGGTGGCTCCCCGTCTCCATACCTCTCTCGTATGCTACCTTGCACATATATAGTAATAATAGGTTAAAAATATGCAATTGGGCTCATGAGCCCAATTGAATATAAGTTTCCTTTTTCTATTCAATCTGTAATTTTTCTTTTTCTTTATGTTTCTTTTTATTTTCTTTTTTCGGTTTTCATTTTTCTTTTTATCATTTAGAAAATCAAACTAAAAGGTGGGATTTAGACTAATTTAACCTAGCTTTCAATATTTTACCACCTAAATCAAATAAAGCACAATTTCAATAATTAAATTTTACATTCAACATAAATATGGGAAAATTAGATCAAATAAAATCAATTAATTATAACGTATCAATATAGCATGGGAAGGTGATCGGCTATGCTTCTCGATAGTTGAAGTCTTATGAGCTTAATTACCTAGTGCACAATTTGGAATTAGCAACAGTGGTTCATGCTCTAATGCTCTTGAGGCATTATCTGTATGGAGAGAGGATTCAAATCTTCACGGATCATAAGAGCCTTAAGAACCTCTTCACACATAAAGAGTTGAACATGAAACAGAGGAGGTGGATTGAGTTGGTTAAGTATTATGACTGTGAGATTCTCTACCACCCAGGTAAGGCCAATGTTGTGGCAGATGCAATTAGTAGGAAGACGTCGCACTCATGGGGCTGGCCAGTATTGAAGTGATGGTGGGTCTGGTTACTGCAAGGATAGCAAAGTTGACAGTTCAGCCGCCCATCAGGAAAAGGATCATCGACGGACAGTAGAACGACTCAGTTAGTCGAGATTGTGACCGGAGTTCAGGCAGATGGTGATGTGGAATTTTTGGGTTCTTTAGATGGAGTTTTATCATATAGAGGACGCCTCTGTGTGCCAACAGACTCGAGATTGAGAGCTCAGTTATTATATAGGCTCATAATTCCTTGTTTAATTGGCATCCAGAAGGTATCAAGATGTATCAAAACTTGAAACAACTGTTTTGGTGGAGCAATATGAAAAGAGAGATAGCTTAGTTTGTGTAAGAACCCAACTCTAAAATGGTCATAAAACCAGTTCTTACTCAACATGCATGGTTCAATCGTTCAAAATTAAACTTTAAAGACAACTGTAAATAAAACAAGTGCCAGTTTATTCATTAAGAATAGTTCACAAATTAAAACATAGTCGAGCCTCTGGCCAGAGTTATTCAAAAACAACTTTAAAACATGAAATCCTTTATAATTGAAACTATCCTGCATGCTGATTAAAGACAACAAATAAATTTTGAAAGCGGACGCCCTTGATCAAGCAGCTCCTTCCCTAGCCGTCCCAGTGCTGTCCCAAGTTACATGGTGGAAAAACCACAGAAATAAGGGTGAGTACGAAGGTACTCAGTAAGAATCCCCAACTGGGGTACAGTACGTAAGTCATATCATCTAGCATCCTAGCACACAAGCAGATCAACATCACAAAGGCAGTCTCAACACAAGTACAATCACAGCATGCTCAAACCAACGAAAGTCTCTAACTCTTGGCTAAGGATCCACTATAGATCTTCAAATGGGTTATCAATATAACCCCTAAATCTCAAGAGTCTCTAAGTCTCGGCTACAGTGACCAGCTCACTATGCTGATCCAAGACACTTGAGAGAGTACCCAAGCGTCGGGCTCTAAACTGAATGGAAAGGTGTACTGATACACTAGCCTGAGGGAGCTCTCCTACTGGCCTCTAATGCACATACGCGCACACCGCATGCTCCTGCAAACCGAATAAATGTAGGCCTACACAAACTATGTCAGTTCAGGTGCACATGCCTATGAGCCGGAAAGGTGAATACTGATCCACAGTAGGCAGGAGGCCCCAGGCAACCTGAATCACACCCAACGCCTGAAGCTAAAGGTCGTCCCAAGGTAGGCTTGCACCAAGGAAAGGACTCCGCTCTAGCAGGCCACAAACTAGGCTTATGCTGGGGTGGTAGCTACTCCACACCCGGCTGTCGAGGGTAAGGAATCTGTCCTCACAGCCTGATCGGTGGGGACACATTGGTTGGTCCACTCTCAGCCTCTGGATGATGACAACCTAACAAGATCTAGCTAAGAAGAAGCACCCTAGAGCTAATAGAGTTCAACATCAATATCATTGCACAATATCATATAGCATATCACAATCACAGATACAAATAGTCATCGCAACATAGTAGTGCAATCCACGGTACAAACCTTATACATGCCAGGTCCTATCAGACAAGCCATACAGTCCTATCTACTAACAAGTATATCAACATAAACATCATTCAAGCACCTATCCACTAACATGCTCAGAAAACAGTAACACACAACCAGAAAATTATAAGTGGCAAGCGCAGGGTCCACACAACCCAGGCAAGGAAATCTTTTCCTGGAAAGCAAGCAGAACGACTACACAAACAATGCTCTTTGAGCTGCAGAATATCAACACGAGTAACAACTGAGGCATAGCAATTAACAAGCACACAATTAATATTTAACAGCTAACAACACTAGGTAACCAAAGGCACAAGGTTTGTGAAACAATACCCCTAAACTTAGAAGACGGGCTCGACAGCAAGGCTTCGGCGAAGCTGCTCGCAGACATGCACGGGAACGAGAGAAAGCGAGGCTCGACGAGGGTGAAGCTATGGGTAAATGTCTCGCTGGGGCAAAACCTGAAAGTGAGCGCAGCACGGTAGATCGGCTCGAACAAGAGAACGAGCGTGGGCTTGGCTGCCAACTCGAGCGTGCGACGAAGGGCTGTGCAAAGACGATGGGCGAAGAGGGATTGCAACCGCGAGGCTGTGAATAGCTCAAGGTCAACGGATTTTAACATCAGGCCACAGAAATACCAACGGAGAACGAGAAAGGTTTTGGGCGAAACGTACCTGAGGTGAACGGGCTACTCAAGAAAATGTTGCAGCTCAGAACGTCTCGGTGAAGAATGAGCGAAACTGGGCGATCGCGAGGCTACGGACGCGCAAGGAAGAGGGAGGCACAGCCTGGCGATCAAGGGGTTGTTGCTCTCGGCAAGGGCGAACGAACAGGTGAGCTAGGGTTGTGCACGATGAAGAGCAGCGATCAGCGATGGAGAGATCCGACGTGAAGGTTGCTCGACAGGAGGTTGGCGAAGAAGCTGGATCAGCGTAGGGGAAGGCAGGCCGTCGGAAAAATGGAAAGAATGAGAAAAGAGGATTTCGAAAGGGAGAATGAGTGGTGCGGCTATGGCTTTGGGAAATGGAGAAAATGGGCTTAAATAGGGTTTCAAAGTGATCCAGGCTTCGAGTCCTAGCGAGGGAGAAATTAAAAAAAAAATCCTTTTTTTCCTCTTTTTCCTCTTTTTAACCAAAAGACCTCCAAGCTTCCCAAAAAGCAACTCTACCCTAGAAACCTGAAAATGCAGCAATAACCCGAACTTATCAAAAGACAAAAACAGCCCCGGACCCTGAAGGCCAAAATTTCCAAAATGCTCCTAAAGGCCAAAATTTCCAAAATGCCCATAAAGGCCCAAACTGTCCTAACGGCCCAACCGAACACCCGAATAAACGACTGAACATACCTGGAGAATCGGAATGGAAAACTGGGCCATTACATTCATGCCTTTTATCCATTCTTCTTAGTCAATATCCTCCATTGCCTTTCTAAAAGACTAAGGATCTTCAACATTATCCTGAACAACGTTGTGTGTCTCCAAGACACCTATATAGGGAACCGGATAGGGGTGAACATGGGTTGGGTTAGGTTGGGTTGAAGAGGTTTTCAACCCAACCCAAATTTTCGGGTGGTCATTTTTCTAACCCAACCCAACCCTATATTTTCGGGTTGGGTTGGGTTGGGTCATCGGGTTCATCAATACTTGCAAATATATATACTTTTTTTAATCAAATTGGTCATACTTTATAC
>JBBMKA010005603.1:0-11308 GCA_037833695.1 Sechiopsis laciniata | reverse complement strand
CTAAATAAGTTCAAGATAATCAAAATATCAAACTTTTTATAAGTAATTAAAAAGTAACAATAATGCACTACACAAGACTGATAAAGATTATGTAAAACAAATTTGATGATAAAGATTATGTAAAACCAATTTGATTTAACATAGAACGATTAAGTATAAATTAAAGCATGAAACACAATACAACAAATTATTTCAAAAGTAAATAGGAAAGAGTTAGAGAAGATGACACCGTGATTTATAGTGGTTCGACAAGCCTACTCCACTACCCAAGCGCCTCTTGGGATTTTGAATAACCTTTTTGCTTAACTCTTTTCACGGATTAGAGTCCAACTGTAAATCGCTCCTTTTACGAGTTCAAGAGCAAACTCGATCTTTTCCACTGATCAAGTTCAAACCGTTACAAATGTAGAATTTTTTAGAACACACTTTACAACTCTCTCAATAGAGTGGATATACAAAATTTATCTCACACAACCAAAGCCTCACAATACAATATGCCTCTCAAGAATAAAATGTAAAAGAAAAAAGTTGAGAGCTTGGAGAGAGCACAAATGGAGCTTTTGATTTTTGGAGCATTGAATAAGAAAGTTGTGTTTACTTTTGGAGAAGAAGATTGAGTTTAAAAAGAGAGGGAAATGGAGTAAAAGATAAGTTTTAATTTGAGTCATTATATATTGAAAAAGTAAAATGGATGGTTGAGATTAAAAGAAAAGAAGTAAAAAGTTAAAAGGTAAAAAGTAAAAAAGTTAAAATATAAATATGAATAATATAATATATTATTATTAAAAAATAATAATTAATTTTTTTTTAAAGTCTCCAATAGAAACCTGCTGTGTAGATTTTTTTTTTCTTTTTTTACTATTGAATTTTTTTTGAATATATATATATATATATATTTGCTATTTTCTCATTTTCTTTTCAAAATAACCAAAAGCCACCATTTGTCACTCATCCAAAGCTCCACATGTCGACTTCTAATTGGTCCATGATGTTGACTTAGCTACCACATCACCGTCTCGCGATTTTCTCGTTAAACTTGTTTCGACCATAACTTCTTCGTTTCAACTCCAATTTGAGTAATTCAAATTGCGTTGGAATCCTTGTTTTGAGCACTACTCTGCTGACATCTTAAAACATCAAAATTGTTAGTAAATAAGATCAGGTTTGTTATCATCAAAATATTAATTAATTAATTAATTAATTTGAGATAGGGCCAAATAGCCAACAGCGATCTACACTCAAACCACAAAGAGTTAGTCCTCACTTGGACCCTCACTGCCAACAACAGGTAACACATGTATACTAGATGCAGTACTGTAACAAAACCCTTAACAAAAGAACTTTCGACATGCATGATGGCTGTTGGAGTGCTGATGATCATGGACACAAACGACCTAACTCAGTAGGTCAATCTACAGAATCTATGACTCTGTGCACTGATACCAACTATAAGAACGCGAATCTAAAAATAGTCCTAACCTAGGTTCTCACTCAGTATGCATGCATTAGAAGATAATAAAATCATTTCAACATTTATAACTTGCATAAATAAGCATTGAAATCTCACGAAATCTGTTTTGAAACATTTAAAACATTCCCAGTTCAAATCATTAAAAGCAACCCGGGCCAGAGTATAATTTTAAATATCCAGAAACAAAATATCAAAAATAACAACATCAGGTTCCATATGTAAACCTACGGACTCCAGACCTGTCCTCACTAGTCCCGACCTGTGGGGACAAGTTACGTTATGTCCGCTCTCAGCCTCTGGATGATGACAACCTAACAAGTTCTATCTAAGAATACTCGACCCTGTTCCCTAACAATCAAACATGCTCGACAACATATAAACCCTAGCATGATACTACGAGCTTAAAGACAGGAATCAAAGCATGCTGGAAGAACAAAACCTAGCATGGCACTAACATGTGGAAACATGAGTAAAACATGCCAATAGGAAGCAGAACAGTATATAAGTCCTATCCACTAAACATGCTCGTAAACAGTAATTAAGCAAACAAGAATGCAATCAACGAAGTGTCGCAGGGTCAACACAACCCCGGTAAAAAATCCTTACCTGGAAAGCAAGTAGAAATCGCAAACAGATAAAAGTTCTCCTTGAGCTACAGAACCAACACGGACCTATCAATTAATAAATAACATGCACAAATTAAATACCACTCGAACAGCTGCACGAAACTAATTTTTCAACACAAAGCTCGAGAAGGAAATTACCCTAAGCTGAGAAGAGAGGCCTCAGCAGCTAGGCCTCGCCAAAGACAAACTCAGAAAGACTCAGACGAGGGGCTACGATGCGTGCGGCAGCGAGCAACGAGCGTGAGCGAGGTTGCTTGGCAAACGGGCTGCTAGCGGGAGCGAGCGGGGCTGGATGATCCACGTGCGTGGTGATGGCAAAGCTGTGATGGTGTGCGTCCGATCGACTGAGCGAGCGGTCGCTTGCGCCTACGATCACCGAGGGCTGGATGGCTATGGTGCTCGGGTGAGGGCGTGCGTACAGCACGAAGCGACTGCACCCGGTGAAGGCTTGTAATGCAGGATGTAGGGCTGTGCTAGGGTGTGTGTGCGACTCGCTGAGGTAAGCTAATCAACGATGGATCTCGGTGGCAATGGGCTTCGGCGATGGAGCATGGTGAAGGTGGTTTCAGCAATAAGAGAAAAAGAAGAAGAAGAAGAAGAAGAAAATAGTTGCAATTTGGGAAAGAAGGAAAATATGGCTAGGTTTTTCTTTTAATCGATCCAACAACCTCCAAATGACATGTGTCTAGTCATCTGGCCTTCGAGTTCTGACGAGGGAAACTTTAAACGAATAATTTTCCCCTAATTCCCTTTTAACCAAAAAGTATCTCCAAACTTCCCAATTAGCCACACTAGCCCTAGAAACCTGAAACTGAAAGAATAACCCAAACTCAGCAAATAACAGAAACAGCCTTGAAACCCTGGTTAATTACGAAACTACCCCTAAAGGAAAAATTACCAAAATGCCCCTAAAGACTTAAACTGCCCTAACCGCCCAACTGAACAACCGAAATAAACAACTGAACATACTTGGGGAACCAGAATGGAAAAATGGACCGTTACATGATTTTATTGCAACTATGAAATGTTCAAAACTACAAGCTATTCCTAATAAAAACAGTAAAATGGAATTGGCATGGCTGAAAATGTATAGTCCTCTTGTCATCGGCTCCTACGACACCACCATTTTCTTTTCTTCGAGATAGGTTTCATGGCCAACCGACTAGCTCCCTTTTCTCAACTCCCACCCTTGGTATTTATAGAGTTGATTTACTTGGCTGACAAGTCGAGGTGAGCTGTGAAATCTTCATTAATGTAGGATCTCCTGATTTCTGTTGGAATTTATTTGATTGATGCCGCCTTGATTACTGATTGACTCTTGATTGTTTCCTTGTTCGCATGCCTTTTTGCGCTGCTGATCATCTTTCCCGCTGATTGTCCTTTCCACGATGTAGCTAATATGTCCTGCCATTAGCATTGATTAGGCACAGTTTACTCAAAATTTATACTAAAAGTACAAAGATGTGGTTCCGATGCTACTTTATGAATGCATTTTGATTTTCTAAATTATTTCATCGTAATTCTTCTATTAGTGCTTGCTTTTCCCCTTTAATTCTAGAATAATACAAACTAAGATAGCCTAAAATACGCTTTATTTGAGAGCTATCAGCTGTGGTTGAACACCTTGCTTCAAGCATAATCTCGTGATAGTGTGTGAATAAAACATCTTCCTACGTTTAGTCAGAGACCAACGCCGAATCTATTCTTCTATAATCTTACCTATATTTATGCGCGTTCCGATGTGAATCACTTAAAGTAGTAAAGCTTGTTCCCTGCTGACTATCTTCGCATTAGTCGTTGGGATGATTGCATGAACATAATCCAGTTCTGCAATTCTGATTTAACACCATTTATTGGAAACAACTATTGATTTTTCCACTTGGCGCCTTTTATCCCAATTATCCTTGTGCACTCCTACAACTGCTTCTTAGTTGGCTTGTTAAGTAGCCTTTAGCATTCTGCCTCAATGTTGTCAAGAAGTAGGAAAAGTTTGTTCAGGGCTGTGGATCTGCAATCTATTAGATGTCCTTCGACTCGAGAGAAAAATTACTTTTCTCTGCTTAGATTTGCATAAAACTGGCGAACCCAATCTTGCTTTGCGTCAATGGTGGGCATTGCTAGTTGCGCCCAACCCAACTCGCATACCTGGTACAGAGTTGCTTCTGGTAGGAATACATCAGGCCATCCTCGATCCTGCAAAAATCTTTTCCTTACTAGCGATGCATGAAGTCCTGCTATTAGAACCACTACATGTTCCTCGTCGATACCCTGTAAGAACCCGACTCTAAAAATAGTCCTAAACCTAGTTCTTACTCAGCATGCATGGATGAAAAAGCATTTAATACAACTTACGCAAATAAATACTCATTGAAATTAAAACCTTCCAAACATAAGCTTGTTAAAACAAAACAAGTTCCTGGCCAGTAATTTTTATTCAAACATCCAAAAATAATTTAAACATCATAATGCAAATTCCCCTATGGACTCCGTGTCCATCTACATGTTGAATCAAATAAAACATAAAACATAGACAGAGTGTCGACGACAACTTCCATGATCATACAGCTCCTCTTCTAGCCGTCCTAGTGCTGTCCCAAGTTACCTGGTAGAAAAACCACAGAAAATAAGGGTGAGTACAAAGGCACTCAGTAAGAATCCCCAATCGGGGTACAGTACTAAACAACATCTCATCTAGCATTCAAGTATACATGAAAGTAGTTACCAACACAGAAATCCCTGGAATGAGTTGTCAATACAACCCCTGAATCATCGGAAGTCTCTTACTTCTGGCTTAGTGATCAACTCAATAACTGATCCCAATAGATATCCTCGAAGGTCTCTTACCCTCAGCCAAATGATCAACTCAAAAGCAGGCTACAGACTAGGCTTATGCCGGTGTGGTAGCTACTCCACACCTGGCTGTCGTGGGTAAGGAATCTATCTTCACAGCTTGACAGGTGGGGACACATACGTTGGTCCACTTTTAGCCTCTAGATGATGACAACCTAACAAGTTCTATCTAAGATTATTCAACCCCGTTTCCTAACAATCAAACATGCTCAACAACATATAACCCTAGCATGGTACTACGAGCTTAAACAGGAATCAAAGCATGCTGGCAGAACAAACCTAGCATGGCACTAACATGTGGAAACAGGATCCATACATGCTAGCAGAACAGAACAACATAAAATCCTATCCATTAACATGATCGTAAACAGTAAACATGCAATAAGAACACAATCAATGAATATTTTGCAAGGCCCACACAACCCTAGTAAGAAATCCTTACCTGGAAACAATCAGAACAATAAAAAAAAATAGAAAGTGCTCATTGAGCTGCAGAACCAACGGACCTATCAATTAACAAATAAGATGCACGAATTAAATACTACTATCTAAACAGCTCAGAAACTAAATCGACTACATACAACAAGGCTCAAGAAGAAGTTACCCAAAACTGAGAAAAAATGGTTAGGCAGCGAGGCCTCAGCGAAGGCGAAGGCGAACTCTCGGTAAGGCAAGCTCTCGGTAAGGCTTGCAGTGAAGCGACAGATGGCTGGCCGAGGTACAAGGGTCGATGAAGAGAACGAGGAATCTCAAGTCAGCGTGGATGAACGTCTCACTAAGGGCAAGAGCTCACTAGAGCGAAATTCAAAATGAATGTAGAACAATGGATCTACTCGGACAAGCAGATGGGCGAGGTCTTGACATTGTGCGTTCGTGGACTCGACTGCAATTCGAACAAGGGCGACAGATCTTGACATCAAGCCATAAAAAACCAACAGAGAGCGAAAAGGGCTCGGTGAAATGTACCTGAGGCGAACAGGCTAGCTGGCGATCGCAGACAAAGGGGATCCGGTGAGCTGTGAGGTGGAAGGCTCGATCTGGACAAGGCGATGCTGTGAAGTGGCTGGCGATCGCTTGGATGCGATCGCTGATGCGTGCAGCTGGATCAGTACGGGTCGATGAAAAATAACGATAAGGAGCTGCGATGGTGATCCGGCGTGAAGACTGCTCAGCGGTGAGGAGATCGGCAAAGAATTAGTAATGGACTGGGCGATCTGGTGTTCTCTGCGGAATGGAGAGGAGGAAGGAAAAAGAGTGAATTTGGCGAGAGAGAATTTGTGAAGGAGAATTGTGGTGCGGCTAGGGATTTAGGAATTGAAGAAAGGAGCTTAAATATGGTTTTCAAGCAATCCCGGCTTCGAGTCCTGGCGTGGGAGGAATAAATAACCATTTTTCCCTTTTTACTCTTTTAACCAAAAAGGACCTCCAAGCTTCCCAAAAAGTAACTCAAACCTTAGAAACTTGAAACCGTAGCAACAACTTGAACTCAGTAAAAGACCGAAGTAGCCCCGGACCCTAAAGGAAAAATTACCAAAATGCCCCTAAAGGCTCGAACTGCCCTAACGGCCCAACCGAACAACCAAAAATACAATCGAACATACCTGAAGAGTCAGAATAGAAAACTTGGCCGTTACACACCCTCAACTGCCTTGCCATTATTAGATGTTATGCTGCTTGAGGCCATGAGTGCGGTAACTAGAATTGCATTTTTGGTTTCTTTGCAGTGTGGTAATCGATTCTTCCTCCCACTGGGCTTATATAAGCTTTCTAAGGATTTTGGAAATCCATATGTAAGGAATGGAATAATCACAAAAGGTAATTTCTAAATTTTTTACACAGATTTTCAAATCATACCAATCCTTTCCTAAACTATGTAAATAAAGAAAATTAAGGAATTAACAGAAAAGAAAATTGCATAAATGGAAAACTTCCTAAAAGCAAAATTGCTGTAAAATTTTGCACAAAGTCAGAAATACCGGATTTTTGCATTCCAGGAATGCTACTGAACAGGATCTGGGCAGAACCTTATGCTAATTCTATCCGATGCAGTTGTCCTTACTTTGACAATTTATATATCTTAGGAGCTACGCCATCTTTGATAGCCTTCTCTTGCCTTTCTTCATACTACACCTTGATGTGCGGTTGACCTACCTTTATCAACATTGATAGGACCTGATGTATCGATTTATAGCTCAGTTGAATTGTCCATTTGTCGCTTCCTCGACTAATCAATTCCTGCTGCGTATGCTGTTCTGATAGCATAAAAACTATGGGTACCATTGTGAGTAGCCCATGAGTTAGTGCACTAATATTGTTCTCCTGCTTACCAGTTGGCTCTGCATCTACCCTATTGGTTTGATGTAGAATTCTGGTAATTGGCTCTGCAGGTTCATTACTCATTGTGCTAAATGGTCGAGGACTTTCATCCTCGTCTTGGCTTTCATCACTAAAAATTTGCCAGTGTCAACTTCGGAACTGTTTTCTTTTGCCTTTACAACCTCTTCCATGGCTTCAGCTTCCATGATGGCGAACTTTTCTTAGGCCTCCAGCTGCTATTGATATCGCATCTTTTGTAATTTTTCCTCTTCATTTGCCTTAATCTTAGCTTCTAGGGCAGTGACCTTTGCCTAAGCTTCCTCCTATTGCTGAAAACGTTTCCTTTGCCTAAGCTTCTTCTACGTGCCTCAGAGCTTTACCCTTTTCTTCCTGTTTGATCATGGCCAGCCAAAAATCTTCCCATGACATTCAGATTTAATCTCATCGAAAAATTCCATTGCTGAAGGTGCATTAAGTATATTGTCCCTCAGATATGTCTCTTCTTTATTGGTATTATAAGCTGCGCTTTTCTCCGTGTTTGCCTCTAGAGAGTGTTAGTAAGGTTATCCCTAACACTTCAAATGGTAAAAAAACTTTCACCCAATCCTAACGTAGCATACTGGATCATCCTGCGGCTCCTTCTTTCGAGGTCGCTGCAGGTTACATACGTGGGTAGCTAATCAACGCATGTGTATTAATTAAAAATGCAGCAGTGTAAAACATGATAACCTACACTCCTAACATGCTTCTACATATAAATCCTCATCAACAACTCCTATAACGCAGCATAGCAATAAATACAAGTAGAAGTTAAAATCAGCTAATTTTATTACTACTACTAAATGTTCACATCTATAGCCTATTTCTAAGAAAAATAATAAAAGTTAGAATTGGTGCGGTTGTCAAGTGTGTGGTCCCTTTGTCATCAGCTTCCATGAACACCACTGGCTGCTTCTCGTTAAGATTGGCTTTTGGCCAACCGACCAGCTCACCGAACCTCGACTTCCCTCTTTCTATTTATAGAGATGAATTACTTGGTCAACATGTTTAGGTGAGCTGTAAAATCTTCATTAATGAAGGATCTCTTGATTTTCGTCGAGATTTATTTGATTGACACCAACTTAATTGCTTGATTGATTCTTCATTTATTTCCTTGTTGGCGTGACCATTCGAACGTGATTGCATTATGGTTTAGCACTTTCTTGTGCTGATTGTCACCATTCACGCTGATTTGTCCTTCCCGTGCTTATGGTTTGCATTTCCAGCATTGCCCATTGATTTAGCACAGTTTAGACAATATTTATGCTAAAACCGTGAAACTGTGCTTCAGATGGTAAGTCATGAATGCATGCGACTTCTAGCAGTTTTTACTCACAATTTACATATAATAGCCTAATTATTTCCCTTGAACCTTAGAATAATGCAGAATAGAATAGCCTATAATGTGTTCTATTTGAGAGTTATCAATGATATTGCCTAACTGGGAAAAACCCTTCGAACTTATGTGTGATGCCAGCGACTACGCGATAGGAGCTATTTTGGGATAGAAAGGAGAAAAGTTAATCCATCCCATTTACTATTCCAGCAGAACTTTAAATGACGCGCAACTTAACTACACCACTACTGAGAAGGAGCTTCTAGCTGTGATCTATGCACTAGAAAATTTTCGTTCTTATTTGGTAGGATCAAAGGTGATTGTTTTTACTAGCCACATGGCAAAAAAGAATCTCATGAGTAAAGAAAATGCTAAGCCAAGATTGATAGGATGGATCTTGCTTCTATAGGAATTTTATATTGAGATAAAGGATAAAAAGGGTTGCGAGAATGTTGTAGCAGATCATCTATCTCGATTGGAGAATAGACGAACTGATTCTACCATGATCAGTATGTCCGAAAAATTTCTTGACGAGCAACTTTTTTTTTTTTTATCAATCTTACTAAAGAGAAAAGTTTCCCTTGGTTTGCAGACATTGTCAACTACTTAGCAAGCCATGTCATCCCAGTAGACTTATCCAGACAGCAAGCTAAGCATTTCTTTTAAGAGACTCAATTTTATTTCTAGGATGAACCATTTCTGTATAGGCAAGGTGCTGATGGAATAATAAGATGATGCGTAGAGGAACACTAGATAAATGTAATATTGGAAGCATACCATACATCACCATATGGACGACACTTTGGAAGAATACGCACTGTAGCAAAAGTTTTTCAGTCGGGATATTTCTGGCCAAGCATATTCAAGGATGCGCATCATTATGCAAAAACATAGGATAAATGCCAAAGGAAAGGAAATATAGGAAAGAGGGACGAAATGCCATTAACATCGATTCTGGAGGTCGAACTATTCGCCGTCTAGGGAATCAATTTCATGGGCCCATTTCCCCCATCGTGAAGAAATTTATATATCCTGGTCATGGTTCATTACCTTTCTAAATGGGTTAAGGTGATTGCCACACCTTTCAACGATGCTAAAACCATTATAAAATTCCTCCACAGGAACATTTTCACAAGGTTTGGTACTCCGCGAGCACTAATCAGTGAGGAGGGAACGCATTTCATAAACAAAGTAATGGCTCATGTGTTACACAAGTATAATATCAAGCACCGCATTGCAACTTCTTATCATCTGCAAACCAATGGCCAAGCTGAAGTATTGATGACTCTCAAATAGAGTCAAAATTCAGGATAATTTTGGATCATTGTTTGCAGTTATCAAGTAAGATGTGATGCGAATGAGGTTAAAATAAAGAGGAAAAGGTGTAATATGCTAATACTTATGCATTAGGGGAATAAATTGCGATATGTGAATTATAGCGCTTAAAATGAATGAATTAGCACACTTAACACATACTTAGCAAGGCTTATGCTGACAAACTGTTTTGCAGGAATTAGCGCTTACAACGTAATGTGGAGTTGAGATTAAAGACGCTCGAACGTGAGCAATTATGCTCAGGAATTGCCAACGTACTTCAAGTAAAATAAAGAAAGAATCAATTAGGAGTAAGAAGTTGACTAACCAGACAATTACGAGACAGATTTCTGAAATCAAGATATTCTTGCCTTAGTCAAATAAAAACTCAATTGGCAAGTTTATACAAGGAAAGATGTCCCGTTGATTGATTTGTGCCTATTCTGGAATATTTCGAGAGTTGACAAAGGAGCCTATAAAAGGCGATCTCTATAATAGGTTTTAGAGAGGCTGGAGAGACGATAACCAAGATTTTTACTGGTTTGTTATTTCATTCGGTAATACTATTTCAGAATGTTTTGTATGTCGTTATCAGTGTTTTTTATTTGTATGATAAACTAATTTTCTAGAGGCAACCCTTGCAAATAATGGAATAGTTTGTAGCATGTGTTAACAAGGAATAGGAAGGGTGTAATTGATTCATGTTATTTATGAGCTTAATCTTAATAGTAAGTGTCGATCGACCATCTACACGAACTAATAGGTTGTAAATTGGAAGAGGAAATAACTCAAGTCTATTTTCATGTTCAGTAGGTTAGAATTAAGTCTTTAATTATTTGAATCGGAGTTTAGGAATAAACTTGTAAGTACTGCATACGTAGCGCTGGTTTAGCATTACATCAAGTTAGGGTCGAAGTCAGACTTGATGCGAATAGAAGCGAAAGCGAAAGTTTGTAAGGCGTAGTATGTCAGTTATCCCTTACCGCACGTTTCTTCGCAGCACATTGCTATCGCTTCCCATGAGTATCTTAGCTTAGCCTTATCTCTCTCAATCTATTTTACTCTTGTTTATTTTTCGTATTACCATTCAACCCAAATATCACATCATCTATACGTTTACTTATTGTTCAATTCTAAACATTTTCCTCGAATAAATCACTGTCCCTATAGAGATCTATAATTTACTTATTAATTACTGCAGAACGCTTATACTTGTGCCAGTGTGTAAACATTGCACACGAGGCAACTAAGTATAAGGACCTGACCCGAAAAGTGGTCTTAAACCTAGTCCTTACTCAGCATGCATGAAATTAAAAACAGTTTAAATAGGTAAAACCAAAACATGACATTGCAATA